>JAOXYJ010000034.1:741183-756791 GCA_028566555.1 Lithophaga nigra
TAATTAAAGATCATTAAACGTTGCCAGTTTAATTAAAGATCATTAAACATTGCCAGTTTAATTAAAGATCATTAAACATTGCCAGTTTAATTAAAGATCATTAAACGTTGCCAGTTTAATTAAAATATGAAATTTTCGACATGAAATAGATTTATATAATTTTTGGGTCAATATTCATGAACCAGTGAACAATATTGTATGGTAAATTGGCTCCTAAATTTTTGCATTTAGGAGCCAACTGGCTCCTTGTTTTTGAAGCCTACTTTTAGGCCTGCATCGAATACTGACTGTACTTTAACAATAGCAAAAATCTGAGAAACCCAAAACATTACAGAATTATCAGCCATGTAAAAACACAGTTGTTTCTGTGAACCTCCGTTTCTTACTAAAGACGTTTTGAAGGTATTACTGGTCACTAGACAGAAGTCTGGGCTTTCCTTCTGAAGTAAGCCTGATAGTCACATTAAAATAGTGATTATAAACCCGAAGGATGAAACCGAAGTCCCAGTAAGAAAAAATGTTTAATTTGTGTCTGAAAGTATTATAACATTGTGCTTGAAAGATAACTAATAAATTGACCAAACTATTCAGAATAATTTAAAGAAGATTTGTATGTTTGTTTGTTGAAGGTAGATACTGTTTTTTAATGAAGCAGTGACTGGGCATTTACATTGTAAATTTCGTATATTAGCATAAGATGAGTGTTTTATAATTGTATATTTTATAGATACAGCCAGGAGAAGGGTTTAAACTGTCCAAGAATGCTGAAGCAGCGATAAAAGGCTCAGGTAAGGCTACAACAAATTAATTTTATCAATCTGATGAAATTTGACGAGCCCGATTTCCTGTGAAACAGACTGATGAGATCCAAACATTTGTTTTTCTTGCCTAATTTTTTTAATACTTGTAATTTTCCTCACTTAACCACAGTACTAAAGTTCTATAGATACAGCCTGGAGAAGTATTTACTTTTGAAATAATTCTGATACCAGTATCAAAAGCTGAAGTAATACTCTCTACTAAAGAACGTTATATGTTGAATTATTCCTTGCAGGTACTTTTCACCAACAAACCATTATGTTCTTTTATCTAGTTCACCGAAGCGAACATTGACGTAACTACAAATTTGATCTTCTATAATAATGTCTTACAGGGTATTATTAGCCACTGAATGTAAACTGGAAATTAATATCTCCTTTTGATCAGTCACTGATTTTGCCAATTTTGTTTTACATCTTTATTTAAATTTGTGTTTAGTCATTTGTCATTGAATAGTGATAAAGATTTATGGTATTGCTTATTTATAAAAAGTAAAATAAGAATTCAGTGATTTTTTTTAATACATGTACTCATTTCATTATCAAAGAATAGAAATTGCTGCACGCTAAACACACGTGATAAAACTGAACAGTTGTGGAAGGCCTTAAAACACTCATATTCCTGCCATTAAATTATTCCTTCATGTTTTATATACAAGGAAAATTTTCACTGCCACTATCAGATATTTACTTTTGATAAATATTTTTAATGGAAATTGTTATAGTTTCTGGCAGTTAAACCTGATAAGAGATAACTTTTAGAACATGGTTTAATCTCACTACTTGACTGTTCCATCAGAATCAGGGATCCCATTGGCTCTTATTTTGTGTTTTCCTTTGTTTTGTCCAGTAAGAGGCACGGATTGTGATCTGATGAACTGGTTACAATTGGTTCTTTATCTTGTGTTTTCAACTGTTTTACCTAATAAGAGGTGAGGACTGAGATCTAAAGAAACCTGCCCATTTGACTTTGAAGTCAGAATCTGGGATCCCATTAGTTCTTGGTCTGTGTTTTCCTTTTTTTCACTCTGTAAGAGATGAGGACTGAGATGTGATAAACCTGGTCATTTGATTGTTTGAAGTCAGAATCTGGGATCCCATTGATTCTTTATCTTTTGTTTTCCTTTGTTTTCCCAATAACAGATATGGATTGAGATGTTATGAATCTGGTCACTTGACTGTTTGAAGTCAGAATCTATCTGGGATTCCATGTTTTCATTTTTGTTTTACCAAGTAGGAGAATCTCATGAACCTGGTCACACCACTGTTTGAAGTTAGTACATGTCTCAGGAACCTGGTGACACACCACTGTTTGAAGTTATTACGTGTCTCAAGAACCTGGTCACACCACTGTTTGAAGTTAGTACGTGGGATCCTCTGAGTTCTATGAAATTTTGTATGTTTTCCTTTGAGGTGAGGATTGTGAACCTGGTTTAACCCTGCAACTTGACTGTTCTGGGCTTATTGGTTCTTTATCTTGTGTTTGTGATTATGAGTAAGTGGAGGTTTATGAACTCTGTTTTGCTGTAGGATTATTAGGTTGTCATTTACCATGTTTGCTCTGTTTCATTTTACTGCAGTTGTATACACTTCCTCAGAAACAACCTGTTTTAAAACATTTATAATCTGAATCTCAAAACTGTTGTTAGCCTTTTAGTTCCTTGATAGTTTGTACCCTTTCCTCTTCACCCTGTCAGAACCGAAATGGATTATCCATGAATTCCTCTGTAGACTTTTCAAAACTCATTTGAAAATTAGATAATGTGTTTGAACCAAATTTCACTCTAATTTAGATGTTACATGAAATCGACGAGAATAATTTCCTGTTAATTTCATGTTCAGGTGGGATATTAAATTTACACTATAAATCCATTATGTACTCTCCATTTACAAAAATAATCTTTATTGTTCAATTTATATCAGATTCATATTAAATTTGCATGATATCTTATTGACTGTTTTGGTTTTTTTCTAAAATACAATTTAGAGTCAATTTTAGCATATATAATATATAACAGTGCAATAACGTTTCGAGTTTATATATTTCATCCCATTAATGGTGTAGAATCATCAGCTATATCTTTGAGCGACAGTTGTTGCCATTTTATTTAGCTGAGGATTGTAGGTCTAATGATCAGTGTTATATTGATATGGAGTAGCCACAGACCAATGTAATACTGGCTGTTAGAGGTACTAGTTCTACAAAATAACTTTTAGCCTTGTTATTTTGGCATATTGTACTTGTTTTCCTGGTAACATTAGTTAGGGTGGGTAGATGAGTTTCAGATCATTTCCCTGATGATGTCTGGAACAAGAGGGTATTTCTGATTGCAATCAAAATTTTGGATGCATTATGGGTAATTTAAATAAAGGGTAAGTTATTAGACACAAATGGAAACCAATACAATAGGACCTGTCTAGAGAGACCATTCTCTTTGCCAAGAATTGGTCTCTCTAGACAGGTGGTTTTTCAAAACAGGTAAAATTATTATAGATTATTAAAAGCAGTGTCATCATGAAGTCGTCTCTCATTGCAGAGGTCTTCCACGACACGTTTTACTGTATTAGCATAATTCTAATTCGATATGTACTGAATATAAAGTGAATGTTTAATTGATGAGCATAATTATTTAGCTAGTGAAATATGCAATATCCATGCACAGACCAGCTAAAATTTCTTCGGTGGGCTGTTTAATGGAGATACATACTTGATACAGGAATAACTCTTGTACTTAACTTTTGTCACCAAATTACTCCTTTTTATTTCTAAAACATGCAATGCCAACACATTAATATACTAGTGATACTTTGCTCAGATCCATGCAGATTTTACAGCTCTTATTCTTTGTAAAAATATATAGTAGCAGGTGTTCTGTAAATTATTTCCTGTATTAGAATGATTTGGTTGTCATGTTTGTCAAATGCATGAAATATACCTCATGTTTTCAAAAATTAGTATATGTGTAATAACAAATATATGAATGTGTTTGAATTGATCTCTTACAAACATGAGGTACTTTCAGAATATGCAGTACATATCAAACTTGCATACTATGAGTAAGATTTGGTTGTCTTATTGTTAATACAAAAATAACTGTTTCACAGGGAAAAAGGTGTGGACAGTGAAATTAAATTCCAGTGAGAAAATTTCTGGTCTTACAAAGAAAGAGCATCATTCCAGTCGTAAATCACATGATGATAGTCATCACAGAACAGATGATCGATATCAGGACCAACATCCATCAAGAAAAGACATTAGACGGTCAAGTCAAGATGTACAAAGAACTAAACTGTCCCCAAATAGACAGTCGAGTCAAGAATTATGTGAGGATGAACTGTCTCAGATCTCCACAGCCTGTGATAACGTGACTTCCGTAGACCCTCCCACCAAAAGACATTGTACTGACCTAACAACAAAATGGCAGCCGAAAGAAACTGAAGTTTGGAAACCCATTCCTTTAATTGACAATGAGCATCATTTTAGTCCAGCATTTAGTGATCATGTGAACTGTGATATTTTTACACCACCAGAATCTCCGATACCTCGTCCACTTTCAGCATCAACATATCCCGGTTATCACGACAACATTTATAGTCCCATTGGTGCATCATGGCTTGAACAAACTACTTGTAACAAATTTAATGCTTTTAAAAACCGTAGTCTTTCATTTGAGGATGAGATATCGTGTAGTAATTCCTCAGGTTCCACGTCATCTGTACAGTTGTCCCATCATCACCATCATCATCATCGTAATAAAATACCTCGGTGTCGATCACAACCTTCAGTACTCTATGACAGAAAGTGTGGTATAAAACGTCGCAGAGACTATGATCATCGACCAACTTTAAATTTTCGTAAAATGACAGAGGTAATGTAATAATTATAATCCTCATACATACCTTTTACAAAATACATATAGTTTCAGTTGAGATAAGGCATTTCTTTAACTCTAATCAGTATTTAGAAAAATTACACATCATACAATGTAGGTCAATGTGATAAAGTTGTAGACAGATGGTGTATTACAAATCAGGATGATACCATGAAGGAACCATAAAGTTTCATTATTGCAGTGGTCAACAGACTGACAAAACTTATGATCCGTTGAAATCAAACTTAAACGACAGACATACAAAAGAACACATACATCAAAGAACTGCGATATATCGTTTTTAATCAGTGATTGACAGAAGTCTGTTGTTAAATGATGGGAATCAAAAGTTTTTTACTGGCCGAAAGATAATTATGTAACCCACCCTCGCATCCATTGAATTCATTCAGTCGTTTCTTGTAAAAGCAAAACAATTTAAATAGACACCATTGGATGATCAGACGATACACAGCCGCCAATCATAAGTGTTTCATTCGCAGAAGTTTATTGAAAATGTTCCTGTCAATCAACAATTGCCAATGTAATATTTCTGTTCAAAACCACTAATACTTCAATGATAAAATTATTAACATAGTAGTCAAATTGTGTTCGCGTCTTCCATGTACGATTGACCTGCAGATTATAAGTTTGGTCAGTTAGGTGACTGCTGCAATAATACATGAGACATCTGACCTTACACCAAAACTTACCATAAAAGCTGTCCAATATGGTGTTTATTCATTTACTGAAAAAAATATATTTAAAATCATTTAGAGAAGTAATGAAATGCAGAATAATAGATTCTCCCTAAATGCTAACATAGATATAAAATTATAATACCATAGATATAAAATTACTCTTCCATATATGTAAAATTACTGCATTATTAGGCATAATATATTGTTTTGTAAAAGGTTTCATTTATTTACATGTATCTATGAATAATTTCCTGTTTTTAACAGTTTGTTCTCCCCACTACAATTACTGATACATTTTCGTTCGTTAGTACGTATCAGACATTTCAGGTGGGAGTGATTTTCACACTTTTGTCTATTATGTCCAATGTTTCATTGTCAACACATAAATGAATGTATGAGGAAGTATTTTCACACCTTTTCTTTTAGTTACACATTACAGAATATTCAAAGTTATCAGTACCCACGGGTATAAACTTGTGGCATGTGAGGCTTACAGAAATTGTAGTGTCAGCTTAAGATGACTAAAGGTAGTTGCTGTGTAAACAGTAGGGGTGTAAAGCTTCCATGAATCGCAGTATTTTTGTCCGGTTTGATTTTCGATTTGCTCGACCCCATATTTGATTCTGTTTTGATACATGATAAATCCATGATACTCCAAGTTTATTTATTAATAAAACCGTTGAAGTTGGCAGTTAAAGCATTCTGTGTCTGATAAAAGGAGAACACATTGGTGGTATTTGTTTCCTCCTCGGAAGCTGCTATGGAAATGTTACTTTCACTTGACGTTTTATTAGTACTATGGATTAAGCATCACATAGTGCAATGTTTTATTTTTGTTGTGCAAGAAACAATCCAACATATACATAAATTTAACTAAACAAACTGATGAAATTTTAAGTTTAGAGCTGCAGGTTTATTTTTTTTGAGACACACACACACTGTGCAAGTCTACAGAATCATATAATTGTCCATTAGGTTTTTGATATGAAAAATTATGGAAACAGTTGTTTGAATACTGGAGTTTATTATATATCGGTTAATGAAAACAATTTATAATTAAATAGGTTATTAAATTAATTAGTATTACATAGTATTTTATGATGTTAAGTCATTGCTATAACAAGATTTAGTTTGATAACAAACATAAAAACTTAACCTCTTTTAACCTTATAAAGAAATGTAGTAATTTGGTATACATACAGATTTTGACAATTAATTGATAATTAGTTGTTGTCAATTGAAAAAGCTTTAAATAGTTCTTAATCAAATAAACTTTGTCCTATTTTCAGAGTTTTTAAAGAACCCTGTATTAATATATTATGTTTTCTTATTGAACTTATAACCTGGAATCATTGTATAGTTGTGTATTGATAATTTTGGCCATAAAGCGGTTTCTTTTGTTTGCATAAACTATAGATATTGGATTTCACGATTGGATGTTTTGTGCTTGAATTCACATTGGTGTCCGTTAAACTTTACCATTACTAAAAGATAATATGATCCCATACAAAATCCTCATATATTGGGTATGTAATATATCATGTTCACAAAAATGCTTTGTTTAGTATATCTTCTTATCTGTTGAAAAGATTTTAAGACCTTACTGTTATTCAATATGTTTTGGTAAATAATTAATAAAGTTTTGTTCTGAAATGAAAAAGGTTGAAAAGGATCATTTACTTTTTACGAGTTTAGTACTATATGGGGGATTTTTTTGTATAAATGTAATTGCATACTTTGAAGGTTTCAACAGTGAATTCAGAAAAGCAGAATTTCTAGTTCACAAAAGAAACAAAATTTTTAATACATTTATTGTGTTTTTTCGTCACCAATATCTTTGCTGTCAATTATTTATCAGATCATAGTGCACTATTTAACTTTCAAAATTTCCAGTGATGTAAACCTAAAATCTTACATTCTGTCATAATTGGCCATAACTGGGAAAACAAATCTCAATTTCAATACAAAAATATATCTCAAGATGTCATTTGGATAAACTTGTCAGATATCAGCTGTTTGGGGTGGAATATGAATCTTCCTGTCTCACTCGTTAACGCTCAGTGAACTCTAATCTATCTTGTAAGACTTCAGAGATTACTATTTGATGACGCAGTGATTTTGTTTCCTAAATTAGTTCATTTTAGCCACACCAGCAAAGCATTAGTTGTACAGAGATCTTTGACCATATATTCTTAGATTTACATGACAAATAATTAAGTGCAGTGTATTTTCTCATTTCTAATAAAATGCCTAAAAAGACATTTACAGTCATATTAACCAGAATTTCAGCTCACAAGCCCAAGTCCTCTTTTGTGTAATTAAAAGCCTAAGTCCTATAATTCATTTCAAACATTGATAAATGAAATATCAAATACATGTATACATTTTGTATATATTTAGAATTTCAAATGTCTAATGCACAGAATAACAGTATGCATCAAGAGTTTGCTGTTATATTTTTCAAGGTACCCAAAACAGGAGGTTTATACCTGTCAGTAGGATAGCTGGCCAGGTATTCCCCGCCCAGTATTTTTCTAAGTCAAAACATAGCTGAAAAAATGCCAAAAGTGATCATAATTTCTAACAATTTTTCCCAAAAGTTGTTAAGGAGTTGTATAATTTCTGCTGAAGGACAGACTGACTTTGGTTACTATTATCATAAACGTCTGATGTCTTAGTTAATATGGATAAGATAGACCTGATTTTCACAAGTATATCAGAAGTTTTGAGGGACAGTTAAATCTTGGAAGTCTTACATTTGACATGTTTATCCTATGTTAATGGTGTATTTAACATAAGGACATTGGTCATTTTATACCAAGTGTAAATATTATCTTATCATATTAAAGCATTTAAAAGGACTTGGTCTATACAAATAATATTGACTATTTAGGGTCAAGTTTTGTGTCAAGTATTAGTGTTTGTGAACTGTAATAAATCTATACTGACTTACCAAACTGTACTTAAATATTTACCCCATTTTACAATTTCAACAGACTCTGCAATATATTTTAGCTAAAGTTAAGCCAGTTCTAAATGGTACCTCTGTATAACAACCACCTGCCTAACATTTGATGAACAGTATATATATTTTTAACCTGTAAAAAGGCATCTACTTATATAGGGTTATTGCACTATTATTGAGGCATATTGTCCCCAGCAGGAAATCATATTGCATGAGCCCACGAGTGCAGTATGATATACTGTGAGGGACAATATTCCTTGATATTAGTGCAATATCCCTTTTATAATATAGTATCAAATATTACTGTCCTTTTGTTGGGAAATCTTTACAGAATATCCACTTTCCAGGTCCTGTTCTGCCATGTTTTCCAGTTGGCTGCAACACAGTGCAGTTGTCGATGTAATCTGAATCCCTGTACCATTTTCATTATATTGTGAAGGAAATTTCTGTGAGAATGCAATATAACTTTCAGCTTGTCAGAAATGCTCTGTCTTTTAGATATAGATCAACAAAAAATATGGAATATTTAGTTCACAAATATTGGCAAATATTGCATCTTTATATGATACGTTAATCAAAACACACAAAACAAGACAAGACAGAAAAAAGCTTACTACCTGTTCTGATTTAGTATTGGCATTAAATTGTATTGTTATTGTTCAATAGGTATTCATATTTCTAATTTATCATTCTGATTCTCTGGTCTTGAAGAATAAACACCCGTGATAATCTCCCTGATTGGGAGAATGCTACACTTTCTGCTCTCTTGCAACATTGTAAGGTAAAATTTGCTACCTCGGCCCTATCGATTACATTCCCTTTTACCTATCACAAATCAACTTTTATTCACAGCCCCATTTTCTGTTTTGTTGTCATGCAAATAGACAACACTGCTCACATTTTACAATTGTTAAACTGCATTAGGATTTGTGTCCATAAAAACTTTACCACTGCTAGTGGACTTAGGTCACCGAGGGTACCATCATCCCAGATGCTAGTATTTTGGTACAGGCATGGAATTGATACATGTAATTTTAAAGTTACCGTAAAATGTATAAAATTTTAGGAAAATAATGAGTATCTGCCTCGTGCATAGCTCTGTCCTTAGCTGGTTTTTGGCTTTAACTTTTTGGTCGTTTTGGGATTTTATTTCTGCTCTACAGACTTTTCGATGTTGTTTTGGTTTTCCATATTTTTAGGCTTCGAGCATTACTGATGACACATTGTTTGTCGAAATCTCATACTGTGCACTAAATTTGGTATTACAGATTGTCATTATAGATGTTTTTTTTACAATCACAAAAGCTTTTTAGTCAAGGCTTTGTCCAGTCCAAATTAATGTCGTCACTTTGCAATTTTTATGAAGGCAATCACAACTTGAATAACCATGGTGGAGTGCTTGTAACACAGATGATTACGGACATATTCGTTGTTACAGTTCTCACTCTTTGATTACGGACATGTTCCCCGTATCGTTGTTATAGTTTTCACTATTTGATTACGAACATGTTCCCCGCATCGTTGTAACAGTTCTCACTCTTTGATTACGGACATGTTCCCCGTATCGTTGTTACAGTTTTCACTATTTGATTACGGACATTTTCCCCGCATCGTTGTTACAGTTTTCACTTTTTGATTACGGACATGTTCCGTATCGTTGTCACAGTCTTTACTATTTGATTATGGACATGTTCCCCGTATCGTTGTCGCAGTTTTCACTATTTGATTACGGACATGTTCCCCTCATCGTTGTTACAGTTTTCACTATTTGATTACGAACACGTTCCCCTCCCCGTATCGTTGTTACAGTTTTCACTGTTTGATTACGGACATGTTCCCCGTATTGTTGTTAAAGTTTTCACTTTTTGATTACGAACATGTTCCCCATATTGTTGTTACAGTATTCACTATTTGATTACGGACATTTTCCTCGTATCGTAGTTACAATTTTTACTATTTGAATAACTTGTTTTTAATATTATACATGTACACAATGACAGCTGCCACACTCAGTTTGATTGATCAATTGGTTGCTGCTTAATGTCCAGTTTGCAATTTCTCAGCTGTATTCAGAACGTCAACAAGTCAAGAAGCAAGCATTAGGCGTCAATGGGATAGGTGAATAATTCGGACTGCCACTGGAAAAGAAGGACAGAATGGGTAGGGAGGGAAATTTTAGCCTTGTTGGTCAACAGTCGTAATGAGTTTATTATAAAGGTTCTTTAGCGTGCAGAGAGCGTGGCATTCTACCAACACGGGACCTCGGATTTTACGTCCCCATCAGACGTACGTGACTGTGTATTTATACATCCCGCACAGCCAAACGGCGTCCTCTCAACACGGATCTTACTGCCTAACGACAGAAATCCGGGTAGCTATATTTCTATACCCCATCTACCCTTGGGATTTGGAGCAAGGCAGTTATGGGAATGAGAATAAATGAGTAGAAAATTGAATCTGTTATATAATGTGCTAATATCAGTAGATAATCATTACAAGAACAAATTTCTGTTATTTAACCTAATGAAACTGGACAAAAACGATTATATGTTAGTTGATGAACATTAGACATGAAATACAAAGAAAACACTAATTAAAGCGGCTGTAAATATCTTAGTTGGATCCATATCCTTCTACAGACAAGGGCGGATGGTTAAAAAAATATACGACAATCGTGATGGTTCCGATTTTCCGATCTTGCACTTTCCTTTTTCTTGGTAGCAAGATACCAGTCTTGCCGGCGAATGTTACATTTTACAGTTGGCCCAATGCATAAGGGTTTGTCCATCATAGCAATTTTCTACATAGAAGATTATTATTGTCACAATCGCTAATCAGTTAAGGCTTCGTCCAGCCCAAATTAAATCTGTCACTCCGAAAATTGTACAATCACTATCGCGAATGGGATAAGCATTATGTTCACATGTTCAATTTATCGTAGTTGTTACTGCCCTCCCCCCCTACCTGATTAACGACTTTTTCTAGCTTTAAACATGTAGACAATCACCACAGTTATTATTACGGAGCATCTGATGGCATTCCCAGTTTTAACTGTCTTGGCTTTCGTTTTTTGTGTTGTGCCTGTTTGTTTGTTTGTTTTTCGTTTGTGTTTGATTCTTCGTCGATTATGTTCTTTCTTGTTTAGTACTCTGGATGTACTTCTCATGAATTCGGTAATCTTATCTTTGTATTACCAATCATAATTTACATGTACATTATTGTAGGTAATGTATTTGTCTTTGCCATATACTTTATTGAGGCAGGTAAGTAAAATTACGAATTGTATTTGATGTTTGGTTGGACTTTATTGTAACTTTCAACAATTTTAATATATATTGCTACTACTAGGTTGATTAGGGGAAGAAAGCTATCCAGCTAAACAAGTGAAATACTGTATCAATAAACTTTTACACATGAAGTGATAACGAACAGGAGGCATACCCACAAAAGTGGTGTTACGCTTGTGTCCCCTACCTTAACCAAGCGGTCGTCAAGGCCCTTTTTATTAATGTGTTTGTTGACAAGGGATGTAGATTTAGATTCAATACATACATGCTCCTAAAAATGTGTTATAATGTTTGCCTTCATATAAAGTATTTCCCATAAAAAATTGTTTCAGATAACCACAACGGAGAGTAAGGTTTACAAAAGTAAAACATGTTCTGTTTGTATGAGTTTCAGTTATGGTAAATATATAAAGATGTATCAAAATGAAATGACGTCGTTCACCTCAGTTATCTGTATGAATATTTAGTACTTTACAACTGCTTAGTGATTGTTGTACTTCTGAAGTCTACCATCTACGAATTTTAAATGAACACTGTGCAATATAACCTTGTCAAATCTTTAGTTAACGTAATGGAAGACGTTACAAAGATCGAATACCAATATCCAATAGTTCGTTCGATTGTTTTAATTGAATTAAATCACAAAAGGATTACAGAATATGTTCTGACAATTTTGGATTTCCAAGGTTTACAGTTGAAATTCACGTTTAAAGGAAAGTTAAACATGTTCACAAAAATCGATCTTAGGACAACATTCTCTTGCTACAGACTGTAAGGGCCGATTTATGCAAAAATCTTTGCATTAGTATTCTCATAAGCAAACGAGGTTTTCTCTTTTGATAGGTTCAGCGATTACTTGCCTGACATGCACAAAAATTGGCTACCCGCGGGAGTGCAAACATGTCCTACATTGTTCAAGTGATGAGGTAAGTTTTTTACAATATATATTAAAAAAAACAAACAAAATGGTCGCAAGTGATGCTTACTTCACTTCAAAAGTTAAAATTCATTTTTCTTCAATAAAAATATAAGGACTTACCTTTCTTTACACACCTCTACCTTATTTACTTAATTGATTGATTGATGTTTAACGTCGTCCAGTGAGCAATCTTTCAGCTATATTCAGGACGAAAGAAGTCAGCAAACAGTCATTAGGATAGGATGGGTAAGGACGGAACATTTAGCCTTGTAACTGGCCACATAAGGACTACTCGAAAAGAGTTTGTTCAAAGTAATTACTCTTGATAAACGTCGAACCTAAGATTCGTAGAAATCCTGAATAAATTCCGTAGTATTATTTTCCCATATAAAGGCCCTTTCCAAGTCTGAAATTGTAATAATGTTGTGCTCATAATTTTGTAAGCCCCATTTGTGTTTTCAACAAAGTTTTTCCACAGACATTCATGTCTGTGCTCTGAGCTGTTCAGTCCACACGATTAACATCACTGTCGTCCAATATGCCAAAATGGTCGTTGCGCGATGCTACACGTCGAAAATAAACTTCTTTGTTCAAAATCCTTCGCAATAGAATTTTTGGTACAGAAATAGCCTCATCTTCCTTTATAATGTTTGTGATTTTCCTCAAACTACGGCGACGATTCTGTCTAACAAACCGAAATACTTTCGTTTGTTCTCTTCAGGTAAACATTTTGGTCTTCGAAGACGGTTTTCTAGGCTTCCTTTTGTGCATACTGTTGCACGATATCATTAACATGCATTCTGAGAGTATTGCTGGAGCAATACAATGTTTCCTACTGGCGGCGGCCATCAATATACCTTTAATAAGAAAGTTCACTGATAGTTTCTATGTCTAGGGACCATAACTTGTGTAAAAATCAACCAACCAGAACGAAAGTAAAGAACTTGCTCTTTAACTTCTCATTATGTGACTATATACCAAATATCAAATCAAAAGGTTGAGGCATTAGGGAAAAAAGTCCGGAAAACTTAAAACCTCATTCAAGTGTCTATGTGTATGACCATAACTTCTGTAAAAATCAGTCAACCGAAACGAAAGTCGAACTCTCTATGTAACTACTTATTATATGACTATATACCAAAAATCAAATAAACAGGCTGAAGCATTTACAAATAAAGTGCGGAAAACTTTACACTTCACGCAATTTTCTATGTTTAAGGACCATAACTTCTGTAAAAATTACTCAACAGGAACAAAAGTCGCACTGTAACTTGTCATAATATGACTATATTCCAAAAATCAAAGGTAGAGAACTTGCTCTGTAACTTCTCATTACGTAACTATATATCGAATATCAAATCAGTAGGTTGAGAATTGGGAAAAAGAGTGCGGAAAACTTAAAACTTCGAGCAATTTTCTATGTTTATGGACTATAACTTCCTTAAACTCATTCAACCGAAACGAAAGTGGAACTCGCTATGTTACTACATATCTCTGACTATATACCAAAATTCAAATCAATAGGCAGAAACATTTGCAAATAAGTTCGGAAAACTTAAAACTTCATGCAATTTTCTGTGTTTAAGGACCATAGCTTCCGTAAAAATCACTCTGCCGGAATAAGAAGTTACAGAGCAAGTTGGACTTTCGTTCCGATTGAGTGATTTTTATCGTTCTCAAAGAAAATTGCACTGTCTTGTTAAAGGTATATTGATGGCCACTTCCCCTAGGGGACATTGTATTGGTCCAGCAATATTCTCAGAATACTTGTTACATTTACACATTTACTTGAAATTGTTGTTTTAAAGACATAAGTAGTATCTACACAGTTAAGATATCGTTAAAACTATAATCGATATTCTATAGGTTAATTTGGATCGCTGGAGACTGTTCTGTTAGTAGTTTTTTTTCCAAATTTTCTTCACTTGTACATGTTGTTTGTTCTGTCAATCTTTGACAACTTTTTCTATGTTGTTTTGGTTTTCCATATTTTTAGGCCTCGAGCACAACTGATGAGACATTGCTTGTCGAAATGCGCATATTGTGCACTAAATTTGGTATCATAGATTGTTGTTATATAATCGGATTGAGAAGGGCTTCCTTTGATATGTCACTTTGTGATTTTCAAAACTGGAGTAGAAAAAGCGCTAAATGCTTAACATATTCAACAAACATGTAGTTTATTATATTTATAAAATTGCATGGGTGAAACTGATTATGACTGGCTGAGTTACATAAAATTAGTTGTATCACTGATTTTAAAGTCCCACGGTTAGGTCTACTCAGTCTCGTTATATTGTATAGACAAAAAAATTATTACAGTATCAGAATATAGAGTGAGTTCATGTGTGAGTTATAAATGCTAGAAGTCTCCAACCATTAATACATGTTTCCTATTAATTCGCGAATTCAAATAATTAAATTATGTACAAGTTTTATTCTTTTCTGCATTGGTTGAAGCGAATTGTCGTTTGACTATTCCTCTGTTAATGAAGTTCAAATTCTACTGACGCCCACTTCCCAGGATCACGGCGTAATTTTTTTGTAAACGTAATTTCACTGAATTTCTTAATGTTTAATAATATTTTTGAAGTTGCTAATGTTTTAACTTAATTCAAAGTAAATGCATTTTTGTTGGTTCATAGCCGTGTAAACACGTTGACCGAAAGCACATGTTTAGAATAATAATTAAAACACAAAAATTAAAAATACGCTTCCGCGCTTCATACAAAATGTCGATCAATCTGAAACTACAAAAAGATGCATTACTCTTTATTCCAACGTACTAGTGATAAATCCGTCGTAAATAAAACCGTTACGTTGAAGGATATATAGTCAGAGTTTAAATATATTGTCATTGAAAGTCATAGCGACATGACAATCTCACAGAACGAAATGAATCGGCAGTCGTCAGTGCCTATTCGCCTTCATTTATGCTGCACCGACCGGTGTTACATATTAGTCTTTCCCCTTACTCAGATTTCCCCCCGGAAAAATGGGTATATACTCAACTTTCCCCCGGAAAAACTGGTATATACTGAGTTTTCCC
>JAOXYJ010000034.1:948452-959466 GCA_028566555.1 Lithophaga nigra
AGTGTGTTTATTCCATCAGAAAAACTACAGACTTGGTACATATATTCAACATGACAATAACAAGGTCAAGCTGAGGTTAATAGTCTTTCTCAAAATCTTGTGAACACAAAACGCAACAAACCAGCCAGGTCAACCTGACGAAACTTAGTGCACATAATAACAAGAAAGAAAGACCATTTTTCAAGGTTATAGTTCAAACCAAGTTAGAGTCAAGCCCCACCCCAAATAATCTCATCACAATACATAGTGAACGACCACGCTAAACATCAGCAAACTTCATAATGGAAAGGACCGTCCTTAATGATTTTAAACGTCAACTCAAGAGTCGAGCGCAACCCCCCTTCCACCTCAGAGACGAGCACACACACCCCCATATCATGTAGAGCAAAACTCCAAAACTTGAAACTCCTTTGCTACATCAAAGTCAAAATGCTATGCGGATTGCAAACTGAGCTTTTTTAAAAGCTAAACTTGTCCATTTTACACCTCGCTTCAACTTCGTAGTTTCCGCCATTTTATTTGTGTATTTCCGTCACACTACGCATGTACAGCCAGTTCCAGTTAGTGACCTGGTGACCTAAGGGGCGGAGCTAATCAATTATTATATTTCTGCCCACTCTACCATAGTGACCATGGGGGTGGGCCAATGGTATAAAAACCAGGAATCGCTGGCTTTTCACAAGACTCTGGCTTCAACCGGAAATCGTACCATTTTGAACCCGTATAATTACAAGAGCGACGACACCCACAATCGATACAAACCATTGTAACAGAGTATTTACTAAAGACTTTTTATAAGAAATCTTGGTTTTTGTGAGTCTTTCTATTCAGTATATTATTTAATCTTGTTTTTAGAACATTGTTTACATTTTTTTCTTTTTCTATTTTTTTTTCTTTCTTATAAAACAAGGATTAAGTTTTATATGTCCATGTCCTTTGTTTGTATCGTTTAATATTCTACTTCACACTGCTATAGTATATTGCTGCTGAATATGTTTGTTTGAAAAACTATTATATATTGTATTTATTTTAAGGGATTTCTCTATTACATTGTTCTTGCTCTTATTATGCAAGTTATACCCAGAACAAAATGGTGAACGTTCATATTGACCCAAACCTCAAGCAAAAAGAACCGTTAACGAAACAGATGTAAACTGGATTATCTCCTCAAGCCACCGGGCAACGAATCGGAAAACCTTACCAACAAGGTGTTTCATGACCGATTTTTGCAATTGTTCCCTAACATGCCAAATACAAGCGCGAAAGTTTCAGTTCACGATACCAGTAACGACGAACAAGAAATAATTAGTTGTCCTCTGAATTAGAATTACGTATACATGTATAAAAGTTTAAATATAGTATTTAGATTGTGTCCAGTTAGCTGAAAAGAAAGAAAGAAATGAGTACAATACGATATGATATTGTGTCTTATTGGATATTAGACATTAAATTCGAATTCTATGGAAGCGTTCCATGATCTCTGCTTGCTAAAGAGGCCTTAAAACAACTCTTTATATGGGTCCGTAGATAGCTTGTCGTAGGCCAAAATGTCTTTGCCCTAACCAGCACAAACTTATTTTCAAGTGGCAATCAAAATCACATTCTTCTGGTCCAGCGTTTTTTTTTATTTTAAAACTGTTCTCATCCTGAATAGGACGTTAAACATCAATCAAATAGTAAGGTAGAAATATAGGTAGTTCTGTCGGATAATTCTAGATATAATGAATGAAATGACCACAAAACAATTTCATCGATATCAATTGCACGGTGAAAAGCACAACATAAGTGAACAACCGTTCAAAAGCAAATGGCTATGCTGTAGCCTATACATATGATGTTATTGTCATAATGGACACTTGTTATCGTAGGGTCAGGAAAGAAAAAAATAAGAACTCAAGTCCCCATTTTTCTTCTTACTAAATGTTTGTCTTTCTTCATTTTACTTTGTTACTAAAGACAAACATTAAATGACTCCCCCTCAGTTTAAAAACACTTAAAAATTTCTGTTTATGGCAAATGTCTATAATGCATTTCATATTATTTTTGTCATGAATATAACCATTTAGACAGTAATAGTGATTTTTAAAATATTTCCGTCAAATTTAGCGCAAATTCGGTATGACGTCGCAAAAATCTTTTAATTTCACAACTGTTCAAATCTGGATAGTATGATGTTCAACATTATTTTGATTACACAATCTTTTTATGTGACCTTCCACAAAACGGCCATAGTGTCCGTGATAACAGTGTCTCCTGGCTGTAAAACTAAAAATCCATTATCTTAGTCGAAAGGCATCATCAAAAAATTCTAACGGCCCTCAATAAAGTCAAAATTTCCAACATGAAAGGGCCTTTGAAAAATCCATAAAATTCGTATACTGTAATCTTAACATTCAGTTACGCACTAAAATATAATTGGTTGGAAAAATCAAATGGTGAACACATTTTATGAGATCAAAAATACATCCATTTGTTAATTAGAAGAAGTTACATAAATTCAAGAGACAAGTCTTAGGTTTGGGTTTGTCAGTATTTTCTTCATTTTCATCCTCATCGGAACTGGTACATTCTGCGTAGGGAGCGGAAGGTTGACGTAAATTTTTCATAAAACAAGGTGTTGATGATTGTTGTAATAAAAAAATTGTCCGAACTGATATCCTGAATTCTGCATTATTGGCAGTGACAACCAATTATCAGTGTAGAGGTTCATTTTGTGGTCTTATAAGTAGATTGGAAGTCAGGCTTTTCGCACTTACTGTCAAACGACTGCAAAATTCAGTACTCTTTTGATATTTGTCAAAAAAGAGTGTTCTATAGGGGTATCTAGCAAAGTTATATTTTCAGGTTTGGCTGATGGACTATCACTCTAAAATGTCAAGTTAGATTTTTTGTTGTTGTTTTGTTTGAAAATTAAAATGAATTTCCCAATAATCTGTAATTTTAATTCTGCCCGATATTTCTGAGCGATTTTTTGCCATAAGTATTGCTTCCATCTATATCTTAGTGGAATATTTCGTGAGCTTTAATTTGGGAAGAAAAGTATATACATGAATTCAACCAATATGCCATGTATGTGGTAAGCATCGATAGAGATAATACTGGACAGGGTTCTGATGATTTAGTAGAATAATAAAGTAACCCTGAAAGTACACAAATAAAGGTACATAAACATTTGGCACAATACCAGACACAGACTAATTAAAATTTGAAGGGCAAAACGCAAACAAGTAAAATCGGACTTAAATGTTGAAAATAGGTTCTTTTCTGTATGAATAAAACCCTCATAGTATAAATATGTATTTAGCATATATATGAAACCTTTATAACTCGACTCTGCACCAAGTTCAAATTGAAGCTTAATTTACCACGAATAACTTATCTAGTATTCATTCTGCTTTATAAATGAAACATTCTACTATAAATTCTATGGTCATTGTTATGTAAACTACACGAGTAAACACATTTCACATGATCACAAGACATAAACATTACCATGAACTAAAAATTAACAGACAAATACTGAGTCACAATAAACTAAAAATACAAACAAAGCACGGATTTTACCATGTATACCATACAAAGGGTGGTGAATATATCCGCTATAAATACAGTTTCATTATATCATCAATATAGTCTGAAGTACACGATTGACTGCAAGTATTCTGGTTCTGTACAAGATATAAAGATAAGGTTCATTAGTATTATGAATTATAAGTAGGTTGTTTTTTAATTCATTGTTGTAGAATTAAATGATAAATCATAACAAAATATAATTTACCACCTCAGAAAAAATAAATATGTTTTTAACAAAAATATGTAAATTAAATCCTGTTTTGTCTTTATGTCTTCAGATGCTATAAAACTCCAAATTTACTTTTATACTGGAAAATCAGTTGCTTTAATTCATTCCCGACCATTTCCATTTTCTTATAGATTCACACAAATTGGAAATGATGAAAGTACTAAAGGCTAGAAAGATTAGTAACAGACCAGTTACACTGTATGTTCCAAGTCTAAATGTTTAAATGTACATCTATGTGAAGACTGAAAAATTGATAATCACAACAATGAAAGACAAAGGCTGTTCAAAAATAGACCTATATCCTGTAGTATTATTATAGCAACCAATGTGAGGGAAGGAAAACTGACACATGCCTTTAGTCAACCACTGAGACAGAAAATTTGCAATCTATAGCTAGTGCAAATTAAACCTATAACCAAAATATGAGATAGTACAAGAAAGAAATGACGAACTCGTGATTACAAAATAACAGACAGCAATATCTATTGAATAATAAATATTGATAAACTGGAGTCTGCCACAAATATTAAAACATTCTTGACATAAACATAAACGTTTTTCCTTTGAAAGATAAAGGATGAAAATCAGCTTAAACCTTCTGGTCGGGAAATGAAAAGAGAGGGATAATGGACAATTTTTTTAATTTTACGTCTGCAAGTCTGATGTTTTGCTCTCGTGACCCCTAAAGGTATCACAAACTACTTAAAGAATTGCATTTTGCGCATATTTTATTATGTTTACTTTGTTTAAAGTTGAAATTCGCACACGCTTTCAATAACAATCTATGATACCAAATTTAATGCACAATATGCGCATTTTGACAAACAATGTCTCATCAGTTGTGCTCGAGGCCCTAAAAATATGGAAAACCGAAACAACAGCGAAAATGTTCTAGAGCAGAAATAAATTCCAAAACGACCAAAAAGTTAAAGTACAAAAACTAGCTAAGGACAGAGCTATGCACAAGGGAGATAAACCCTAGTTTCATAAAATTTTATACATTCAAAGAAAGTTACTGAACGACATTATAAGTTTGATTGATAAAAGATCAGCGACATTTTAATACTAAAATAAAAATCAGATCACATTACCGATAATGATAGATAAATTCAAATATAACGTCAGAGGGAAACTTTAAGTCTAATCACTATTTATTCTTGGCTGAAAAAATTACGTTATCCGGATTCAAATTATTTTTAACTGCGCATCTACCTGGTATAAGGAGACAAATATCGCAATATAGTCTGGAAACCCACATATGTAGAACAAAAAACCATTGAAACAAACAGATGACCAATTAGAATTCAAAAAGGTGAATAAAATGACTGGTTTCGCCCTAATGAAGACATACTTAATACTTGGATGGAAGCAAATATGCCCAAAAATGAACATGTGGCTATTTTATCCAATTTCGGTGACGGTTGACCCTTTTAGGTGCTCAAGCGAACTTGAAAACTTATAACTTGAGACACGATCTGTCAACATTTGAAAAGTTTAGATACACAGCTGTTTAGATGTAAGAAAAGAATTTTTTAAATTAAATTTTGCGGCAAATTGTGGTCTTTACAACCACTCCTTTGTTTACTAGTTGCTTTCGTATGTGATCATTCTTCTGGACAACTTTCATTGCTGTGTACCTCTTTTGTTGCGAATGGTAAAGAACAGATACATTTCTGACTTGGAATAAGTTACTTGCACTTCATGTAATTACTTGGGGAGTTCCAGGTAAGTCACAATACAGTTCGTTAATTAATTCCTGTTCTACAAACATCAAGCTTAAATCTGATGTGTATAATTTGATTTACCACTGTTTCTTCGTTTAAAAAATAAAAATAAATGATATTCAAGAAAAAATGTGCTTTTGTTTAAACATAAGATTTTGTAAAAACTTGATTATGTGTGGCAAATTAAAGTTGATAATATTCGCTGTTGAATTTTTGTACCATTTACTCAACGTATAACATTCACTCTTCGCATCTCCTAAATCTAGTTCCAGAAACTGAAAATTGCAAAAAAATTATGATTAACATGTATTAGTTTTCCTACAATCTTCTGATGGGATACACATTTTACAACTGATGCTTTATTCAATTGTTCACGTCCTCAGCTCATACGTTATTCGGGAATATACTTAAACTTTAACAGTTCATACATTACTAAATGGTATACTTCAACTTAACCGACTTTCTTTTTAGAAAAATGTTGCCAAAATGCGCTATTCGCAATGAATAATTTTGTTCTATATCCAAAACTGAATTTTCCACTTAAAATTTATAGTCGCCATCATAAACTAGTTGACAGGTATAGAATAGAGCAACTGATACGTTCAATATAACCAAAACAATGTCTTCAGTATTCTGTACATGTGTGCATAGTTCAGTGGTAAATCATGTACATGTACGGTGTACTTCACGTGTACGTGATAATGAATGGTATGTATTTTTTGACGAATAGTTCGCCGTTTTTCCCCTGCAGAAATCGCTATTCAAAACGTTTTGTAAACAAACAAAAATAAAACATCATATTTTGTAATCTGAAGTTGTTTAAATTAGAATTTTTATGTCGCTCATATTATATTAAACAATAATATTTATAAATCTACAAACTCATAAATTTTGAGAAACTGCAAACTATTTTGTAAATAAACTTGATGAAAGTGAATGACATTTGAGCTCATTATGTTCACTGTTGAATTTCTTTATGGTCATAGTAGATATTATACTTACATTCATTTTAAAAATTTCATCAAATTTTGGGTCAGAAAGATTTCTTATCGTACCCACTCATTATTACATCATATCAATCGTGTTTTAAAATCACTCTGTCACGTGTTGAAAATAAATTCCCTAAGATATAAATATATCAAATGATAGCTGTTATCTTACTTCCTTTATATATATTTATAAATAAATATAAATTTTGTACCGTATATAAATTGACATTATGTGCGATATCTAACCAGCAATATACCTACTACTGTATTAAACTACGGTATGATATTGTTAGGCTGAAATTACAAAGACAAAAATGAACGAGACAACATTTAAGGAAAAGGAACTTACAATTTCGGCCGCTATAACTACGACAAGCTCTACGTTATCAATCATAGGAGGTATTTTTATTATATTGTCATATTTCTATATACCAGAGACTCAAAATAAAATTCGGACAATGCTAGTTGCACTAACAATAGCAGATATGTGTTCAGCTTTCGGATACGTTCTCGGCAGTTTGAGATGGTATATGTTTCAAGAACATAACAATTCAACAGGTTCTTATGATATTTGTATCATCCAAAGTTTCATGACAACATTTTCTAGTATGGCTTCATTCTTTTGGACAACTTTTATTGCCATTTACCTCCTTAGTTGTGTTGTAATGAGGAAAGATCCATCTTTTTCGCCTCGTCTACTTCATGTGATAGCATGGGGAGTTCCGGGTAAGTATTTCAATATTGTGTGCATTGTATGTAGTGGATTTACTAGTTGTTCCTTCTACCTTCTTCTTTTGTAATTTGCATACTTGTAAATATAAAAGTCATAAATTATCGTTTGTTGCATGTCAAGAAATAATAACAATCTATGATACCAAATTTAGTTCACAATATGCGCATTTCGACAAACAGTGTCGCATCAGTTGTGCTCGAGGCCTAAAAATGTGGAAAACCAAAACAACATCGAAAAGGTTGTAGAGCAGAAATAAATGCCAAAACGACCAAAAAGTAAAAGTCAAAAACGAGCTAAGGACAGAGCTATGCGCGAGGGAGATACTCCTTAGTGTCCTAAAATTTTATACATTTTAATACGGTAAAACTCAATCACGATCTTTCTTCTCGAACAAAATACGTTTACAGCATGTGAACAAAATCAGATGTATAAGTAATTGTTTTATAAGTATGTGACAAAATTAAAACTTCAATTCTTTCGAAGAGCGAATGCTTTTGTACTTTCCTTTTCATTCCTTGCTTCTCCATCGTTTTGAGACTCCCTCATTGCTGTTTTATTTTGTTTTTTTGGGGGGTTACCTTTTTATATATTTTTTCTTTATCATTAATATAATTTATTTATTTATTTACTTTCATTTTATTTTTGTTTTTTGTTTATTTTTCTTTCAATTACGATTTTCAAATCAACGAAATCCTAGTATCGGTGTACGTTTCTTTTTTATTTCGGCAGTGAAATCAATATTTTAACATATTTTTCCTATTTCTAAATGTTTTTTCAATAAAAACCTTTATTATAATTGATCAAATTTGTTCAAAAACATAAATTTTTAATAAGCACACAATTTCTTTGTTTCGTTTCAAAATTTTATTGCCATCATCTCTTTTTGCGCCTTTTTCTACTTTATCAATTTCTAAAAATATCTGTTGTTATTGTTATGCCTGAAATCCCCACGAGGTCAAGACATTAACTCCGCCTTTATTGATTGATCAACCAATGAAATGATTCAATTATGAAAATACCGCGGAATCTTGGGAAAATGACGTCACTTAAGCCATATTGCTTTTGTACATCGAGAAATAAAAATAGCAGACAGTTCGTTTTCCGCTCTCAGCAACTGAGGTACTGAAAAACAAAGAATCTTAGTGCATTACATGGAATATATATAAATTTTCTATTTTTATACGTTCAAATATTGGATATTTTATTATTTTCACAATGCCAGCGAATTTATTCACAGAGACTTTACCCGTTAACACTAATTTAGAAGATCAGCGGGCACTGCACTTAGCTTTTGAGCTTTCGATGCTTGGATTAGATGAAGATAACAGCTCGAATATGAATGACATAAGTGAATCTAACGCAGATATTTTAAAGAAAAACAACGGTGCAAATATGACTGAGTGTGTTCCAGTACCGAGTTCAGAGCATGTTGCAGAAATAGTCGGAAGACAAGGTAAAAATTAGTTCATTCATTCTATTTGGATATATTTATGTACATCATTTATGGTCCAGTGCGCAATTTTGATAGCACACGTGGTAGTTAAAAGAATGTATAATGTAAATACAAGTCAGATATACAAATATTCATTAATCTAATATATAGCTAGGTTTGATTCATAGCTATGAGGCTGCAGAAATGTACTATTGATTTTTGTTTATTCGTCATCTTGATTACAGCCGACCACGTGCGTGGATTTTGAACAAAGAAACTAATGTTGCACTTGAACAAAGGACTAATTGTTATTATTCATGATTAAAAACTATATTGGAAAACAAGTTAATTCACAAGGGTCGGGGAAACTGAAATCGAATTTATTAAAAAGGTGTCGTATCAAGGATGCTTGAAAAGTAAGCAGACAATCTCTTGGGTCTTTAGTCAAACCTTTGAAAAGCTTTGTTTGCATTAGCACGTGTTTCCCGTGGACCATGTGTTTATAGTGTAAAAACAGAAGCATGCCCAAATCGAAAAGGTTAAGGATAATTGAAAATGAAAGAAATCAATAATAATAAAAGTGTTTTGAAAACATGCATAAAGTGAACGCCTTTATTATTGTGTACTTGCATTGAAAAACGGGACTAATTTGAAGATAAAACTTTTTTAACGTAAGGAAATTGGCTAACATTTTGGAGAGATGTTTTATTTTGACACCGATATCCTAATTAACCAGAAGGTTATTTGCATATTTTAAATTTGACTTCTTGCACTTTTTAATGAATTCCCATCTTTAAAAACGAGACACGAGAATATAAAATGATTGTTGTATATTTCCTCAAAGTAAATGATGTTACTTCAGGTAAAAATTAAGAAAGTTGATAGATTTTACAAAAATCAGTACTTCAGGGAGGGTGTAGGTATATTTATAATTCCAAAAATTTTCATCATTTTTCAACATTTTAAAATTTATTTTCATGGTTCATCACTACCACAAATGGACTATAACAAAATTTGTCAGGAAATTGTTGTACCTTCTTGGAGAATATGATTTTATATGTTTAGTATGGTTTCCATTTGTTTTGAAGCCAAAAATAAATAACATTCTGCATGGGGGATAGTTTAATCTACAAAGTTGTTTCATTTGATGTTTTTGTCCAATTTGTCCGGTCATCATGTGCAGTTGGGGAAGAAAATGCTTTCACAAATTTGTAGTGGTGTTGGGTAGTATGTAGTATGGAAATGTTTTCCAGTTATTTTTTGTCCAGAAGACACATTTTAATAATTCCTAGCCATTACAGTTAGTACGAGGGGGTTGTTTATTGAAAAAATACTACTACTGGCTACTGGTATGTGACATGTTGCTTTTGGTTGGGGGAGGGGAGACAATTCAGTGAAATTTGATGCATTTGTCATGAAATGTCATGGCCTGGTAGTGGTCATCATGTATATTTGTAACAAAAAACAGTTGACTTCAGTTTTCAAAAAGCAGACATTTATGGTGATAACTATTTGCCCATAGGTACATTTATTTACAAATCAGATATTTTTGAAGTTGTGGTCTTTTGAAGATGTTAAAGCTGTATTTTGACATTCAGAGTTTTATAAAATTTCAGCCTTGCATCAGATTTCATTTAATTGCTCGAGTTCAAACTACTGTTAAGATATTGAAGAAATGCCTTTATCATTGTTTTGGGGGACTGTGCTGAAAACTACTGTCCCGTAATAATTTGTTCACAGACTTCAGTTCAAGCTAATTTATTTTAGGTTTGGTCGTTGGGGTTTATTGTCATCATAACCCTTGCTTGTAAAGTGGGAGGTATATAATGATGGTGGTGGGGATCTTGCATCACTAACTCCTAAACAAGTGAAGAGAATTGAAGAAACTTCACAACTATGCCATTGTACACCTCCAATTTTATTTTTTAATCCAAATGATTTTTGGGGTTTCCCATAGCAAACACTAACTATATAATTAGTCAGTCCAACCTGAGGGGTACATGTACCTATCTTATCTGTAACTCCTCTTAAATCAACAAATAGAATTCACTGAAGCTTTATAACATAATGTTATTGTTCACCTCCTATTTTGTTTTTCAGTTAAAGTGATTTTTGGGCTTTCCCATAGCACAAAATAAACTTTTGTATAACAAGGGGGATAGATGGGGTAGCAGAGTGAGGAGTATGAAACTGAGCTATGCTCACATCATTCTAGTTTCACCTGTATTGTAACTACCAACATTTACACATGAATCGGGATGAAGAGGACTTGAACCTGTGACACCCAAATGAAGTTGTATTGAAAGTGGCCAGTTTTAACCACGATCGAAATAA
>JAOXYJ010000034.1:1035855-1048577 GCA_028566555.1 Lithophaga nigra
TTTTAAAGACAAACTTGAGTTGTTATCAGTTATGATACATCATAAGATGGGACAGACTTAATTGGTTAAAGTTTCATGTGTACACCAATATTTTGTAGGTCGTACAGAAATTAAGTAGACCACTGTATTAGTTCTGTTTTTTTTTGTAGGTCCCCCAGAAATTCATCCAGACTCCGAAGTTAAAAAATCATATATAGAATATGTTGGTCATAGGTTAAAATTACCCTGTAAAGTGACAGGAAATCCAAAACCTTATAAAGTATGGTATAGAGGTGATCTACAACTGTCAACAAATTATGATGGAAGGTTGGTATACATGGTACAAAGGCACTATACAACTCACTTGTCAGCAAATCAGAATACAATATGATAATAGGCAATTCTGAACAGTATGTAAAAAACTGCTATTGAAATGGCAAGATGAATATTAACTGTTTTAATGCTGTTGTCACACATTAAGCATGTCCCATTGCTTTAGTAACAGAGCATGACCATCAGACTATTTAGGCTCTCCAAGAAAATTTGTGGATTTTGTCAGTGATACAGTAATAAATAAATATTACACCACCACAAAGTTCTAGCTATCATACATGTACATGTATATGTTGTAAATGCTATGAAAGATGAATGTGTATTCTGCCATTAACAAATGTCACAAATTTGTGAAAAATTGGTGAAAAAGGTGTAAAAAAAAGTAATATTGCTGCTTTTATCAGGAAAAATATTTTCATAAAGAGTTAACTGTGATATACATGTATTCAGTAAAGAACACGAAAGTGTTTGATTCAGTTGTGAATGCCAACTCAAATCTGTTGACTTTCTTCCCTTACATGAAAAAAATACTGAATGTTTGACAGAAAAGCATTGCTGCCAAAAGCACAGTAGATTTGTTTGACTTATTTGTGCAGTTAGAATTTTCAAACTTGAAAAAAAACTTTGAAAAGAGTGAAACCTAACAATTTAGTTTTTTGCCACCGATATAAAAATGTTCATTGTAAAGCACCAGATTAGACATAAAATAGGTTATGATCAGCTGGATCAAGTCAATTATTTATTCATTTTACAATTTCAGGTACAAGATCAACAGAAATTCCCTTGTAATTGACCCAGTGGAATTAAATGACACAGCTACATATCACTGCCATGCATCAAACCAGCATGGTGAAAAGTGGATTAATTTTACTGTGGAGATAATATCAGATGGTAAACTGTTTTAAAATTTTCTACTTTAGTGACTAGCCCAAAACCCAAGTCTAGTGAAAATAGGTTTGGGCTATTGAAAATCTAATGCCATATACTATTTTTCATGGACATACAGGCTAATAGTGCTTTATGAAAGTTTTCTGCTACAAATGTAAGACTGTTATTGGACAATTAATTGCGGTGCTTTGATCATTAAAACCATTGGAAAATTAAGCCATGCATGAAGATTGTTATGTAACTGTTAATTGTGGTGCTTTGATCATTAAACCAGAGGAAAATTAAGCCATGCAAGGCAAAGGGAATAAATGTTTCCACCCGTTTTTTGGGGGGAGGGTTGTCAAACATCAAATTCAAAAATTTTATTATCATTAAATGAATAAAGTTTGTGACATTGTAAATGTGAACAAATATAAAATACATAAATGAACACAAAACTAAACTTTCAAGTAAATATGTTAGGAGTCCCCTGTCCTCAGTTCTAAGGACTTTTTTAAACATGTTAAATGGGAACCCAATTTATTTACTGGAGAAGAAAATAGAATTTCATGTATGATCATCCTGATATTTGAATCACTTAATCAGAGGAGAAAAAAATAGTTTGTCTTTGGAAAAAAAAATTGATACAGTAGGTAGGATATTAAACTGGTCACTTATATCATAAAATTTATGAAATTGAGATCAATAACCAATATAGAGTAAGCCTACTGTAACAAATTGACCTGTCAGAGAGCTGTCTTTTTATGATTGTTTGCAATTACCAAAACAAAGAGATCAAGATCAGCAAAAATTATCAGCTAATCTTAGTTTGGTGATAGAAAATATTGTAAAACTGAAGTTTTGTGGATTCATTTTATGGTTAGATTGATACAGTAGATGTTTAATACCAGATAGACTTTTACTCTGAATAAAAACGTTTCAAACAGAGAAGAATTTGAGAAGGGGCTATTCAAAAATTTTTGTTTAGAAATTTGACCTTGTTAAAAATGTCATTCTTTAATATTATTTGTTTCTTTACAAATTTTTCACCTGTGTCCATTAAAGAACAGGTATCTGTAAATATTTGTGTCATTCTGCAGCTGTCCCAGAAAACAAAACATTTTCACTGCATAGTTTCTATTGAATTTTATTACTTGGCCCCAAGGAGGATATCTTTAAACTGAAAAGTCATAAAGATGAACATTGGCTTATGAACAATAGGGTCTCTGGACTAGACATAACTGCCTTTTATTTGAACTTTAACCAAGGAGATTAAATCAAATCAGCTGCCATGGACTAAAGATGTGTATGGTCAGTGAAAATTCTACAGGTCAATTCCCAGTCAGAACTAATGTAGTTCTTGTACTGACACCTTATATCGGACATGTGGTTTCATTTTAGTAAAGTAGTTTAGACTTTCTTCTTTTTTTTTCTCAGTGTTTTCTGATGTTATTTTGGTCAGTTGGTCAGGATTGTCCAGAAATGCAGCTTTACAAAATTTGGATGTATCCATGGCGATAACTCTCTAACCACACCACTACAAAATGTTGTTAGTGTGTGACATAGTTGGGAAGGGGGGGCAAGGGGGTCCCTGTTAACAGGTTAACAGCAATTTGATTTTGCCAAAAACAGTTAACAGTGAATAAAGACATCCAGAAAACAGTTAGCAATAAATAAACATGGGGTGTTCCAAAACAGAGAGTAGGAAATTGACTTTACTAATAACAGATAACAATTAATAAAAAATTTAAAAAAAACATTATCAGAAAAGGAAATTTTGTTAAAAACAGTTAACAATAAATTGGCCAATAACAGTTAACAAATTTTCATGAAAACAGATAACAGAGCTAAAAATTTGTCCAAAACAGGTTGACAGAGATACCCCTGATTTTGAATAAAAGATGTAGATCCAGATTCAATTATGATTAATATATTAATATTACATGATTTTATATTTCTAGATGATTATGAGGACTATGACTATGAACCAGATTCCAGTTGTGATGAAGAAGGTAAGATGTAAAAACAAAATTAAACAAAAAACTGAACATACAAAGAATTATTAAAACTGTATAGAATGTTGTCCATACATTGCAGGAGGTACAGGCTACCCCATTAGACTTGTACAGCAGTGTTTTTTATTTGTGGCTTACCAAAAGATTTTGTCTCTGTCTTGTACAATCAAAAACAGCTGTGTATATAGTGTGTTGATGGTATTTATTATGGCATAAAGAAGATAACCCTCCATTTATCTTTTGACCTTGTTTTTTAACTGTCATATTTTCTGTCATAATTTATATACCTTCATTTCCTCAAAATGTCAGTTTTTATGAAGATTTACACAAAACAAAGGTAGTTTTGTTCATACATTTTTTCATCTAGTTTAACCATATTCCTGTATTTCATTGCAATCTTGACCAGAAGACTTCATTTCTCTGTAATCTTTGCTGTGAAATTATCAACTCTTTTATTCTGAATTTGCTTAACAGCTATAATATGTTGAAATAAGTTTCAGACAGTTATGTCCAAGTACAAAAAATACAGCAGTTTCCACATCCATACAGAATACACAGATTTACATTAATTAGTAGGTTCTTCCAGTTGCCCAAATTGGCACAAAACATTTTATGAACAGAATTACTGGATTTGCAATTAAGAGAGTTTTGTTGGAATAATCACAGTTAAAGAAATTAGGAACTGATGCCTTACTGAGTGTAGCATTTTTCAGTTGAAAATTATATATTTGTTAACAAGTGATATAAGAGGGTTCAAAACTAAAGCCTTATCTGCCTACTTTTTAGAGCAAATAAAATGACTAAAGACTGTGGTCTCTTCAGGTAATAGCATACAGAGTAACTATAAAAATGTAATTAATCAATTTATCTTGTGGAAATCTTGAGATTTCTGATATCATCAGAAAATGTTTCCATTTCTATAGGACTAGACTAACAACATGAACAAAGAAATTGTAGTGTATTTGACTCTCTGGGAAAGTTTGTAAATAGTACCAAAGAACATCTTGTAATGTTAGAGATAAAATTAAATGCCAAGCATTTCAGATAAGTGGGTCCACATGTACACAAATTTGTTATACAACATCCCAAGTCATATTTATTTACATCAGTATAATCCATAATTAATGAAGAAAGATAAACACATTATTTTGTGCCAACTAAGAATTAAGAAGGTGCATAAGCAAAATAAGAAATTATTACTCAATTAACTGGTAATATATTAGCTTGGAAAGAACCTACGTGATGATAATATACTGTAGTCTTGCTACATTTATTGTTAATATAAAGCAGTCTTGTAGTGGGGATTACAAATTTGAAAAAAAAAATCCAGTCCTATTTTTCGTGTTGGATCTGTCTTGATCAGGTATTTGCTTTGACTGTCTTCTCTTGAATTCCGGAGTACAAAATTTAGCTGCTTACAGAATCTTTTATTTTAATAAATACTGATTCAAACTGGAGAAGTATAGATAGAACTGGTGGTATACATGACTGGACCCTGAAAATACAGCATTGAAGAAAACCTCTTGTTCTCTTTTGAAAGCAAGTACATTGTACAAGCATTTACAGAAGTGTACCAAGTAGCACCTTGTTTATAAGAGAAATATGACACATATGTGAAATCCTTTGTGATAGAAATGAAGCTGAAAAAATAAACTCATTATTGGTCATATGATAGGGGGCACCTGTAGTATGGGTCATTGACAATTTGTAGGGGATAACTAGATTAAAGTACTAAACCCATCTTTCAAAATATAAATGTGAAACCCAAGTTAAGCTGATTTTTGTTTTCAAACTTTATTATAGGATGACTGCTTCTGGCAAAGAAATGAAAAGTAAAATGTCAGATGTACATTTCATATCACACTAGTGGTAAATGTCACTCTATAAGTTTTTTGTACAATATTAAAGCTGTTGCACTAAAAAATTATGTGTTTGAAAAAAATAATGATATACTACATTAACTAGCTAATATTTACACGAATATGTGGCTGTATTGGGCAATGTTGGTAAGAAGTCAAAAAAAAAAAAAAATGCATACAGCATTTAAGACAGAGCCCACTGTTAGTAAATTAAATTTATTTGCTATTCTGTCCAATTTTATGTATCTGTGACAAACAAAAGTGACAAATTTTATTTCAAATTTTGTAATGTTTCTCTTGGTAACAAAATATATTCCAGGTTCTCCTATCCTAAATAAATTTCAGGTATCCCTCCAAAGTCTTTATAAGATGATTAATTGTTTGAAATTGTTAAAATGTTTAAATGTGTGGTCTGATGTGATAACAGACATTCTTCAGGTCATAACTTAATGCTATCTGCAGCTGTAAACCAGAACATTTCTGATAAAAAACTAATTAAAATCTCAACAAACAACAATTAAATGGACCAGTTTTTAAAAAACAGATTGTCTCTTATTATCATGGTTTTATTAAATTTCATGCCTAGTGTGATAAATATCCTTGGTCCCTTATGGGACAATTAAAGGAATTTCCCAGTTTGACATCAGATAAGGTTGTTTGAAGAATAAATATAAAGGAGATACTAAAAGGAAAGCGACTTCCTCTCTTTTGTACTATAAACACAGATGTTTGAGAAGGATTCCAATTTTGTTATGTAATTTTTGAAAAATACACTCCCTGTTCTTATGTTTGCATATTATGTGTACATGATTTCTACCTCATAAAGGGAGCAATGTGACATGCAAAAATGCAGTTTACATTTGACATTTTGAAGAAAATCTGATAAGTGATTAAATTTGTGTGAAATTGCTGTTTAGTAGCCAAAACACAACCTTTAATAAGACACCAAAAATACAAAACGTATTTTGGGGAAAATTCTGACAAATATTAGAGAATACTTGTTTCATGGATAATGTCTCTTTTATTATGTGGAAATTATAAGAACAAGAAAATGGTGGTTTTGCTGCCATTATTGGAAAAAGATTTCATCTGTGTACACCAAAAAAAAAAAAGAAGAAAAAAATTTTTTTATCTATACATGGTGTGATAAATGGTCTGAGAACAATATGGATTTTTGTTTGGCAACATATTTTTCACCTGATCACCACTTGTCTATAATTTTCAGTATATGCCAGTTGCTTCCTGCTGTTAATACAAACACATGGCCCTTTCATTAAGACCTTTGAACCTAAATCATATGTTAATCCCATTTTCTTATAAATTCTGCTTAATAAATTACAAATTGAATATAGCCATGTGGATGTATAAAAAGACTTTCCAGCATGAGGGATTAATCAAACTCTGTACTATAGTAGCCTTTCATCTGTATTTTTATCTTTCTTGATTTGTGTCTCATGTTGATTTTTTCAGCTATAAATAATATTTATTAAAAATTATATGTATTGAAAGAGAAATGAGTAATCTGTGTACACAAAGAATGACAAATTCCAAAAAATGTCCAATTTTTGACACTCTAATGGATTTTTAATAGGTTATGATTGGAACCATCTGGTGAAGTAGGCTTCTGAGTAATCTAGTTTCTGTGTAACATCAAAGTGTAGAAATTAAAAAGGATTGGTAGAAACTTGAAAATTAATGCTTTTGTTCATGTGATGATTAAAGTGGAAGGGAGGTAACTTGTAACTATCTTTAAAAACTTAATTACTGAAATAACTAAATATATATGAACGGACATCCATTGGTAGAAAAATATGTAAAAGCGCTACCTTTTGAATTATACTTGAAAATACATGGCTCCCTGTGTGTGCAAAGCATGAAGTTTAGAAGGTTGTCACAGGAACAACTCTTTTTAGGTTGTCTGCTTGGCGTTTCGTTATACTCGGCTTTGTATGCTAGGCGATGGTGCTGTAAGGGCTCATATCAACTCTGATAAATATATATGTATATAAATATATAAATTATTGAAATAAAAAGAAATACATACACAGTATTTGATGTGTACATCTTTGGCAGGTCTACATGGTACAATCTAAATGCAGTGTCTAAAAGCAGTCTTGTTAATAACTAAGGGTGGTACCATCTGGAGTCTCTCTAGATTCTTCATTAACATTTGGAGTCATGATTTTTTATTTTAATAGATTACCAGAAGAATATTATGTTTTTGTAGGTCGACCAAAATTTCGTAAAGATAAGTCAGCTGGTGAATGGATAGCACGACAAGAAAATGCTCCACTTCAAATAAAATGTAGTGCTTGTGGAACTCCTAAACCCACCATCAAATGGTACAAGAATGGTCAGTTTGTAAAACCACAGGTTCCAGAAGCTAGGGTAATTAATTAGTATTATTTTAAGGATTTAGTAAATACACATACCCAATTGGTGAATACATAATGTACCACAGCATAGACAAGACTCTAAAAGATTCAAGGAAACATAATTTCAGCGTAGTCCGACACTGGAAAGCTTTTTCTGAAAGATAATATCCTGTACAGCAGTTATGCCTTTAATACAAGGAACAATGAATTTCTGACAAGGAAATGGAGGATGAATTAGAGATTATAAGGAACATAGCAAACAGGTTCAGAATTATAAACAGCTTACTCTCAAAGTATAAATATTTTTATTTAAGCCATATGGTAATAATAATAAATATGCTATAATCCGTATGGTCTTAGCTCAAAATCTAACATATAGAGCCACATTCATAGGGTTAACAAGGAAAATCTGCTTTTAATTAGTTTAATGGGAGGTTTCAATTAAGGCAGGTCAGATACTTTTTGCACTTTATAACTCTATTAATGCACAGACATAGTCTACATTCACATCAGACTAACTTACAGCCATTAATTGCCAATATATGATGTTAACACCCTCCACTAAACTTATACATGTATCTTTACACACCCCGAATCTGAGTTGGTGTACCTTAATGTCCACTGAACTTAATGATCTGGACTCCCATTATGTCCTCAAAATATTAAGCCTAGCTGAGGTCCAGTAAAATGCATCTAAATATGAATCAGATGACATAATAGGAAATTTGTAAATACAGCTGTCACCATAATATGTAGAAGAAAAAAACTGCTTTTGTGATGTAAAGGTTAGCTTGCTGACATGGGAGCACAAGAATAGAATTTTGTATCTACTGTAGCTTGATTGAAGGAAAGACTTGTAAACTGGTATGAACATAATGCTATTCAATGCAACATTCAGGCTATTTACCTAGCATTCAGAATAATGAGCTCAAGTGGGATGACATGTATATAACTGGAAGGTTGCTTCAACGAGCTAGTACAGCAAAAATTTAGCTCAGCACACTGGTCTACCACACTGTACATTATGACTTGTAGTTAACCATGTCATAGGGTAACAGTGCTACCACATTGTACAGTCTGACCTTGTAGTTACCATGTCATAGGGTAACAATGCTACCACATTGTACAGAACGACTTGTAGTTACCATGTTATAGGGTAACAATGCTACCATGTTGTACAGTCTGACCTTGTAGTTAACCATGTTATATGGTAACAATGCTACCAGGTTGTACAGTCAGACCTTGTAGTTACCATGTTGTAGGGTAACAATGCTACCACATTGTACAGTACAACTTGTAGTTAACCATGTTATAAGGTAACAGTGCTACCACATTGTACATTACGACTTGTAGTTAACCGTGTTATAAGGTAACAGTGCTAACACATTGTACAGTATGACTTGTAGTTAACCATGTTATAGGGTAACAATGCTACCATGTTGTACAGTATGACTTGTATTTGCCATGATATTTGGGTAACAATGCTACCACACTGTACAGTCTGACCTTGTAGTTACCATGATATAGGGTAACAATGGGCATTAAGCAACAATCACTTACTTTAGTACATCAGTTTAAATAATTGATTGATAGTTGTCTTAACCCCACTTTACCAGTAATTCAGCTATATAGTGGCAAGAGCATATTATATACAGTTCAATTCTGTAGTATTAGTGAAACACTGGATAAAATAGGACAAAAGATCCATTCATAGATGTTAAAAATATATGCTAAAACAACATATCATACTAAAACACAAAAGATTAAAGGGGGAAAAGATATAACTAATTTATCTAATACTGACATTTTTTTTTCAGTACAAAGTTAGAGGTTATAAACTGGAGATAGACAGACTTATAAAAAAGGTTGATGATGGCAATTACACATGTGTAGTTGAAAATAAATATGGAAAAATACAGGCATCATACAAAGTTGAAGTTCTCAGTAAGTTTATATAACAGATAAAATACATTTGACAAAGGTCATCATACATATAATACACAATACCGGATCAGTTATACTATAAGATTGTAAAAATTTCAGTAGCCAGCTGGCTAATGAGTAAAAAATTGTAGCCCAGACCATATTTAAGGGGCCTCAGGCTACTGGGCCCCACTTTAAGTTTTTTCCCTGGTACAGCCCTTATTACATTCCCGAAGTTTATGGAATTGTAGGATGTTTAGATATCATGGGCATTTAAGGAGCCTACCATCAGTTAGACAATTTAAGTGGGTTTTTTCTAAATGAATCACAGCAACAGCAATAGCCTGTGTGCAAACTGTATTTTGACAGATGCATTCCCATTCATAAGCAGTGCAGTGGGGAGGGTGGGCGATATATTGAATTCCCATTCTTGAAAAATAAAAGCTACATGTATTCTGAATTTGAATAAGAATATTAATTTGTTGTAAATTTATATTGAGTAGAATTCACAGAATGTAATTGATAGCCAATTAAGTTGATGTATGAGATATCAAATGTAGAAGTTGATAAACCAATCAGTCTTATCAGATGTTTACAATTAAGACATATGATAACTTAGTTATTGATGAAGTCAATTAACAGGTGAATTTACTGCAGTTTAATAGGAGCACCTATAATTGGTAACTGACAATGTTTTTTTGGTAAAATCAGATGTTAGGACATGTAGGAAGAGGTTTTTAATTAATAACCATTTTTGTTTTTCTTCATAATCCTACATATTGCAAATAGGTGTAATTAATATAAGTTTAGGGCAGTCTTTAGTAGTTTACATAGCTCTTAATCATAATAAAACATAAGCTAAAATTAATATTCAAAGCATTCTTCCATTGGTGTTTTGTGAAAATACCCTGTATTTTTTTTTGGTTTTCTGTAATCCCACATTAGCTTTTTGTTTTCCATTTATTGTTTTATATGAACCATTATTCACTATAGGTTGTAGAATTACTACATACTGTTTGTAAATGTAACAAATTGATATCTGATTTCTGTTGGTGCACACACAGATCTAATTTATTCTGAATCCTTTTATGTGAAGTTGTGATGTGAAAATTTCAAATGGATTGCACTTAAATTGAACTTAAAATGAAATTTATTAATATTTGTTTAGTGTATAAATTGAAAGTTGCTTGATAATTTCATTTAATACTTTAAATTCAGATGGAAATTTTTGAAGTGAATTTTTCACAAAATTTTCAGTCTCTTTATGTCATATAATTTTTTTTTTGGATTGCACTTTTAGTACAGTCCAGGAAAAGTCATATTGTAAATATTTTCAAGTGAATGAACTTTTTTTCTACAATATAATAACATCAGAAATCCCAGGCATTAGTAACAACTGCAAACTTTTGGGTTATGGCATTACATATAATATACATACATATATACAAAAATTCAAATATACACAACAATACAGAAAACAAATAATGTAAATTAAGAAAGTGAAGAGTCTCCCTCCCTCAGTTCTAATGACAGTTTTATGAAAGACGCAATCATCTTAATCTGTTCGAGTGTTCATGGGTTTAATATTTTAGTTAACTTTTCTTTATCATTCATTAGTTTAATGATTTTGAATTATTTTTTGGTCTTAACTAAGCTACTGATTGATTGGTCAGTAAACCAAAGCATACAAGAAAAGATGCTAAACTGGGTGTAAATTGCATATTTTTCTTTCTGTGTATAGCAAATAGGATAATGAAACCAGTGATTGTTGGACCAACAAACCAGACAGTACATGCCGGCAGTGATGCTCGCTTTGAGTGCAAGGTGTTGAGTAATGATTTACAACACCATACACAATGGCTGCAGCACTACATGGTGAATGGATCCTACCGTAACAAGGATGGTCAACCATATGTCAACATCATACAGGTATGTTCCTTTTCATTACTACATTGTTACGCACAGATTTGTGTCAAAGCTGATCTGAAGACTTGTTATAATTTCTTATGGCAATAGGGCCTTTAAATTTTAGCCCTATCCATACATACATTAAAGTTGTATGTAGTCCATAACTTCATTTCCATTCAGTAACTATAGTTTCATAGAATAAAATACAAGTTCCCGTCACTTTTAAAAGAGTTTGCATATATTTTTTCTGGAGTTATTGAAACTGTGAACAAGTCATTTTTGATGAAAAATATGGCACTTTCTGTGGTTTCTGTTTAATAACTTCAAAAGTGTTGCATTTTAAAATTTTTATACAGTGTTACAGAGAACTGTTTATCTTTGTTCGTAACTTTGAAATGATGTTAAAATTTCAGCAGGGAATAGTTTTAAAGGTGATCACAGATTTTCATTGTATTACTGCATATGTGGTTATTTTCACTGGTATTTTAATTTTCCCTTTTTTAGCGAGGTGTACATTTCATGCGTGAAAAATTAACATGCATTCAAAGTGTATTACACAAACAAGCGATTGGCTAAATTTTCTTACCACTTAAATAAATATATCCTATTTTTAAACATTTCGTAAAATTCTGGCGTTGCAAAAACAACCATGTATACCGTATCTCTCCTGATATTCAGTATGGCCACATAGGATCAAAATAGTCTCTGATTAGCAAAATTTTGAGAGTTATTGTTTGAATCATGGAACCATTTGATCTGAAACTTTACAGAAATAACCTTTCAATGATCCTTTGTGAAAGTATATCCATTTCCCTTATTTCATCTGCCCAAAGCATTATAATGTCAAATTACCAGTACTGAAATATGTTGTCCAGCAGCCAGTATTGTTAACATAAAAGTTACTATTCGTTTGTACTGGTTCACCTACTTCTCCACCAATTAATCAGGACATCACACTATAGCTGAAAAATGCTGGAAATGGCTTTAAGCTCGACCCAAATACAGAATTCCTTCTGAAATTGTACTAGCCATTTAAAAAATAATACAGTCAAAGGGAGGTAACTACTTTATTTAATTTTGACTATCTATGTTTACAGGGACAAAAGGTATTGTATAAATAGGAATTTGAAGTGTGTAACTTTAGCACTAGGATATGCAGCTTGTCAAATTTTTATATGAATGGTTCCACTTTTGTTGTGTGTATGTATGTGTGTGATTGTGGATTTTTTCATTGTTCAATGTACCTGATGTTCAGCAGAAAAAAAGAGTTAATTATGAGTGCATGTTTCATCCCAGACAGTAATGGCATTGTTAACTTTGCCTAGCTGCATGAATCAGTGTTGTCAGCCCCTTTAATCTGAAGTAACATGATAAAATTTCTGAAAGTGAAAAAAAAAGAGTTGTACTAACTGGATACAAAACTTACTGCATGAGAAATTACCTTTGAGTGTTCTTTTAATGCA
>JAOXYJ010000034.1:1202846-1217597 GCA_028566555.1 Lithophaga nigra
ATTTTGATTTTCCGTTTTCAAAATATTAAAGTACATGCATGTATAAAAGCCTTTGGTAAAGATTTACGAACTTTTTGAAAATGGTCCTATTTGTGAAATAAATACGAAGGAAAATGGCCCGACCTTTTTATTCTTTAATATCAACCTTCACTGAATAATAATTGACACTTTTATATCGTAGAAGAATCATAATTACCAAGCTTTTCTGTGTAGTTGAAATTTATTAAGAACTTGCGACAATTTGTTGCCAACAGCCTTCTCTATATTCCGTATTCCGGCCGTACAGAACTTTGTTGGACGGTGTGTTATTTTGACAGAAGAAATTATTCTCAGATATGTGGCAACTGTCTAAAAGACATTAAAGAGCTCTGGTAGGGTAAAATGCGAGATACGAAGAATGTGGTTGTCTCGAGTCCTCAGTAAAAGTGAGTAAAATTTTATCATTTTTTCAAAGTAAAATGAGCTCCCAAACCTAGTTATCAAATTTAACCAAAATATTTTACCTCTGAATGGGCTATATTCTTGTATTTTGAGCTACATTCTGCTACTAGAAAACACTGGCCACATTTCTAAACCCATATTTATTTGAATTGAAACGATGCATTTTGATTGAACTGGTAATAAAAAAAAAGCTGGTAAAAAATTCCTAAAACGCGATAATATTTTGAAGGAAAGCATATACAAGAAGAGGTAGAGATTCTTCAGTTTTTAGACTACTTAAAAAAGGAAAAGTTAGTAATTATTAATATTTTGGGCTGTCTGGTTTGGGAGGTAGTATTTATTAAAAATTCAAATTGTACGACATGAAACATGTTGCTTTTCATTTTACCTCAAAAATAAAAGTACAAAAAACAATACATACATACATACATGGGTATATATCGGTCATCTTTTGGAGTTTTGTTTTTATTACCAAAGGCATGAACAGATTAGGATTGTAATAGTTCATTTTGTTGGTTGTCCTTTTCATTGTAAGTTTAAGAATTGTTTCTCTTGTCAGTGTTACCGTTTTCTATTCTATCATCTTCATATACTAGTATACATTACAATCACATGTAAGACTATTGATGTTCAGAACTCGTGAATAATTTTTGATTTCCGATGTCTTGTATTTTGCCATCTCAGATCAAGCCGCAGGTGGTTTGTATAAGACGATCAAAGTGATAGTGGTTATATTTTAATCAATTAAGATTTGAACATTGATGTATGTAATTTTAAACATCAGCGATTACCAGTAAGTGTTTTTGATACCTGATACAATTGATGAAATAATAGAACAATAATAGATCAATCGATATCTAATCCAAAAATTAGCTTCCGGTAGCGGAGACGAACGGCGCACTAGATTGCCAGTAGCAATTCACTGTTATCACGTGAAGAGCTACAAAATTTTGATTTGGCATAATTTGTTATTTTTAAAAAGCTGTATCTGATACAAAGTAAGGAAACTCAAGAAAGAAACAAAGTTGCATGAAGCGCGTAAAGACTGTCTTCGATTATTCAGTTTATTCAGTAAAATAAACACAGATTTATTTACTTTTAAGTAGAATAGAGACCTTGTTTGAAAACAGGTTGAAACCATTTTGAAACCCTGATCCCGCACTTCGATTCTTTATCCAACTACGAATGGTCATAAAAAAAAATTAAAAAAATACGGAAATACTAAATTTTAAAATGCCTATATAGGTTGATCCATTCGAAGTTTATAAAGTATCACGTAATAAAAATCTATCAAGAGAACTCTAGCCAAGGCCAGAATTAGTTTAATTGACTAAATCAGCGTTTTGCACTCCATTTGGTCTACTTAAATCAGACCAGCGTTACATAAAGTACCTATTGTATTAATATTTCGGAATCACTTAATACTTGTTTGTGGTTGGTTGCTGCAGTTTATGGTGACTTTCGGCATTTTTCTTTGCTATATTGTGACTACCAGACTTGCTGGCAGAGGAAACCCCGAACAGCTATCCAATTTAAAACAGTGAACAACACAAACTTTGCGTAAGTGTCTGGAAATTCTAACGTGTAAAGCGGGACGAGCAGACCACGAAAGCGAGGCTTGAGGTTATGAATCGATGATCTTGACAACCCCGGTCCTTATACTGTATACTTTAAACACCCTCCCTCATAGTTCAGCTGCTTTTGAAATTCCCCTAAATTGTTGACATCATTGAATTACGCAATTGAAATAAAGTGATTCATAAAGATGAACACAGATTATACTATCTTCTTGCACCTTTTTTTAGAAATATCTCGTAGAATAAATTCCCAGCGGGAAGTGGTCACCTATTTTGATTAGATAATAATTTATATGTACACAAAATTTACAAAAATAAATATTTATTTTATTAATACTTAAGATATGGTGATCATTCATCTTTTTTTACCTTAGCTGTGCTTTTTCCTGGTAAGAAAATCTTAATTTCTATAAATTTAACAGAAATTTGGGCGTTATTATTAATTTTTTATTATAAGACGAGTAAACATAAAAAGCTGGACAGAGGCTTACATGAATACTGAAAATGTACTTCTATCAGACCATTATTACATTTCAGTTTGATATCTTTCTTGTTACATGCAATATGTGAAACTTAACTTTTCCCTACTAACCGCCTTATCTGGAGTATTTGACTTTCCTAAGAAATATCGTGAAATAATAAATAGTATAAAATGGAAAGCGCTGACAACGAGGCAATAATAAAACATAGCTTTAAAAGGAGTTTATTACAAGATAAAAAATATGATAAAATAAAAAGAAATAAAAAATATAATAAATAAAAAATAAAAAGGGAGAGCGACATCATTGCGGAAGGTTAAACATACTGATTAATATTTTGCACTATTGTGTATACTGCAGAATAACGTACATGTATGATGTTTGCCGTGGAAATTGAGTTGGACACCACAACTCCATAAACTTCATAGAAATGGCAATGAAATATAAGAACGATGGACGAGGAATGACACAAATTGTTAATCACTGGACAGAACAGTAACAGGAGAAGAAAATGTTGCCTGTTCGTGTCATAAATTATTCTTCCTTTCTATATTTTATGGTCATTATAATAGCATAAAATAATTCTACTATATAACTAATCAATGCATATAATAACACACGGAAGGTTTATCACTGGTGGGGTATTCATCTCCTAGACTTTGATATAAATCTTTAAATATAGGGCAATGAGCTAACTCTTGTACATGTAATACAAATGAAGTTCCATTGGCTCAGGGATAGTAATACCTTAGAAATGGGTACATCGCAAAACCTAACAGAAGTCTTATTATGAAGTATTACTGATGAAAGCGACTAAATGGACCTAAGCACAAAACTTAATCACCGAAGTGTAAAATATAGCTCAAGGTGGGGAACTTCTATCAGTAGGTTAAGGTGACCCAGTTCTTTAAAAGCAATGTATTTATATCCAAGAAGTATCCAAATATATAGTTTTAACGAAAACGTAACTGTAACGAAAACTGGATGAAATATGGCTACGAGCGTTAATGAAGAAATGAAAGCCAGCGTCCTTAACATTACCAGATAATTCTTCTGATCTTCATAAATGAAAGATGAGAAAAATATGCAGAGTTCAAGTTGTAATTGTCCACAGATTTGGTACTATTATGTAGAATAAAATGTTTTCCGTCATCTATTCATCTGTTTTTAATGTGAGAATACAAATCCTGGTCAGTTGTAAGACATTTTAAAGTGTTTTGCACCTTCCATATTCCAATTTAATACGACTTCTGTTTGCTCATATTGGTGTTATATGTGTGAATATTTCGTCCTCGGATCCTTGAGCATTTTAAAAGATGATTATTATAAAACACGAAAGGGGAGGTAATCGAAATTTATACAGCTGACAGACATAATTGGAAAATAATTGCAACTGTGTCAAAGCGAACAAATATTACAACCTTCGGGGTGGTCTCGGCTTCTTAACGTATTACCCGGGAGATTTCGGGGATTATCTATAAAATCGAAAGTATATTACCTCGATTTTTTGTTATCGGAGATAATTTTATATGAAAAACTAAATTTAGAAATTGATCTTTGAAATTTAACTATAAATCTGATAAAAGAAAATTTAATGTATGTGGACAATTTATATGAATTTACTGAGAAGCCGGACAAAATCTCCAAACGTGAAGATTTATTGTCGTGATATCAATTTTAAAAAAAATCGGATGGGAATATAAATAATAATAATTTTCAGATTAAACTTTTTTTTATAAACTCATGTGCAACACTTTCTTTGAAATAAAACTAAGACATGTCTTGTTAGACAAAGAGACAGCAAACGTGTTCCTTGATGTTTGAGGACGAAATAATTCCAATAAACAATGAACATTTGATTGACATTTTTGATACGGCTAATAATTAAAAATTTAACGTTGCTGTAAGTGAGCAACTAAGACGATTATCAAAATAATATTTACTGGGATACCTCCATAACAAATGTGAAAAAGTATAATCTTTAGAAATTTTCTATCGTGAGTTTATGAAATATGAAATTTTATCAAAAGTCGACGAAATTTTCTACTGAATCTTTTTTTAATTCATTTTTACGTACCAGAACACTTTAGGTGTTTCCCTTATTAAATCTGTAGTAAATGCATATCTGGATTTAGAAACGTAGGTGTATTCTAAATTTAATTTTGACATCCGTTTCAAAAAATCGATTCCGAGTCCAAAAAGAGATTTATATATTTATGGGCAAAATTGATTTACCTTGCACGTTTGCAAAGAGTCCTCTTTCAAACACTCAAAATAGAAAAGATCATAAACTATATGTTTAAATTTTGTACTATTTAAACCTTATTTAAGTATTTAAAAAGACTAGCTTGTTGTTTATTCATGTTTTTCTATTGTTTCCCATCGGCCAATCAGAGATAGAGTCACGGTAAAAGAGCACATGTATACGAATCAGTGGTGATGAACTGAAGTTTATATCACTATACAGGTGATCCATGGTCGGGACTATATGTGTACGCTTAAGCTCTGTCATCAAATATAGAAGTGAAATAATTAATGTGATATAATGTGCAATTATTTTTTCAAATGCAGGAAGAACTTCATAGTTTATAAATCTGGATTTAATTACAATCCTAAAATTGCATTTGATTTTGCAAAATAAAAAATCACAACAAGATGGATATATCTTTTTGTACATGTTTTAAAGTGCGTTTAGTTTGTGTTTCATCTTTATTTAGCTAATTTATATACATGTGATGATAATTGTAATAAATATTCAGAAATGTGAACTGAGGATTAATTAAAAATGTATAATTTTCACTTCTTATTTGATATTCACTAATATGGAGGCGTTATTACAAACATAGCATAGAATTTCGGTGAAAAGATTTTTGTGACTACATATTGTTTCTTTTTTATTACACCTATGCACAAAAGTGTTTTTAAGGAATAGATAACGCATGTTTTCCATGAGAGCAAACCCCGATAGATGGCCAAGTGACTTCTTAAGCATCTTATCATGGCCAAAAGCTTCCGATTCCGGGGTCTTGACGCATTATGAGGAAAAGTGCTACAGGATTTAGTTATCGATGCAGGTTGGTAGATTCCATAGTTTTTGTTTTTTTTAAAAATAAGCCGCCTTCATATGTACCTGCATAATTTTTCAAATGGTATAATAACTATTAAAAATACAAAAAGATAAAGAAAAAAGGAGGAAATCTACTGTTACGACATACTAGTCGGTAGTTTAGACAAATTGATCTAGTCCCCTTGAACCGGAGACTAAACTCCGTGCACACTGCAATTATTCACAATGATAAATCTTTACAAGTTGACTCGAGCTCTCTTTTCTGTCTTTAGGTAAACATGCATATCACTGCAATGCAGATAAAATCTTTTTCTAATGTTTGTTTTCGTTTCCCGAAAGGAAAAAGTAACGACTGCATATTTTCAACCTGACATCCGATGGCGGCAACAGTGGTCGGAAGTTAGGGAGTTACAGTAACCGGCTGCGTTTCCCATGAACTTCGCGCTTTAAAGGTAAAGGGAAAAACTTTGAAAGCTATTGGCAGCTATATAGACGGACTTTGTCACAATTAATATTGGGTTGTTTGTCGCTCAATTTAAATTTGATGCGTTTTTTTTCCAAAGAATCTTACTGTATCACCATTGATATTTCTATTATACATTTAAACGTTATTGAAAACTTTTGCTATGTTTCAGAAATTCGTCTACATATAGATTAAACGTTTTTGTCATACAGAATTAAATGTCATTTAATTCAATAAATTTTATATGTTGAACCACCGTGAATTTTTAGTGATAATATTACTAAAACATACAAGTTTTTGTATTTGACCATGTATGGGAAATATTTACATTTTAAATATCACATATTCACCGATAATATTTATTTGAAGATTAAATTTCACAATCAAATGAACATTTGCAGTGTTAGTATAAATATTGGGGTCAGTTTATGCTATCAATTCTACAATGATAAACAAAATCAGATTTTGGAGATAGAGCATTATCAAGGTTGGAACGGTTTAATTTACATATATTTCGAATCAAAGTTTGTTCATTGAAGTTCTAGATCAAAGATAAACACTATTTTAAATATGAAGCGGCGATTTTTGACAGTTTAACTTAAAATATATTTGTATTATAACCGTCGCATACCATTTCATCTACGTCTCAAACCCAAGGATACCAAATGGTATCTGCAATAAAAAGAAGCTCTCCTTTGTGGAGGTGGTCAATTTATCACACAGCAACCATTTGCACATCATCAATTTTAACATAGTTTGCTCACAGGGTTTATTTTAACTGAATAAAAAACTGCTTAAGATTTTAAATATATATAAATAAAGTAAGTAATTTGAATTTGAAGAGACGCCTCGTTCATGACGAAAATTACGTTTTCAGGTTGCTAAAATATAGAGAACAATTGTGTTGTCAGTGAGGATTTCAATATGTTATCTCATTCGGTCATATATATTTTCTTGTTTTCCGGGCTATGTCCATGCAGAAGCAATTATTCTCCTGAGAACACCTGGGAAATCTAGACAATATTTAGAGGATCAAAGGTGTTACTCAAACGACATTCGGACAATCTGTAGTATTATTTTCGTTGATTTAAACGTAGTTCATTTTGACTGCTTTTTTGTTGGACTTGTCAAATTTTGATGTCACCCCTTTAGAAAATCCGTATTCAGTGATTTTGTAGGGACAAATCTTATCAAGATATTTTGACGTTGAAAATGACGATCAGTTATTTCAATAGCGTCTACCTGTAGAAAATATATATTAAAGGGCTTACTGCACAATCTGAAATCTTCAGTTTACACTTGTGTGGTCAATAATAGCAAATACACATAAAAGTATAAAACAATCTATTTAAAGCTTTTTATACATTTCATTTGAAGATTGGGCTAAATAAACTTCTCATTAAGAGAGATTATGTACCTTCTTTGAAGTTCTGGCTAAGATGTGTCATATGGGCCCCGGGGAAAAGGATGGTTTTTGTCCTTAAATTGTTATTTAATGTAAATATCACTTAAGAGTTGTAATCTGACTTGATGGTTACAAATTAGTGTGGATTTTATTGCTGCATGTAGAATATATCTTGATCAGAGAGTGACAATTTAAAACTCGCATGGAATACACCAGGCATGAAATCTATAAGAAAGGTTAAACGTCTCTTGTATAATTCATTTTTTTTGTCTTGTAAATATCAGAATTGCAAATTCCAAAATTCAAAGATTTTTCTGGATAGAAGCTATTCTTTTTGGATGTGAACAACTTAGAGTATACATAATTTCTCTCCTAAATTTCATTGATTTTCTTAATTGTTCACTTGTACAGACGCATTTTATACCTTTAAGGGAAAACACGTCTTTGTGTTCAAGATCTTTTTCCTTGATGTGGTCATCTTCAATTTTTCCTTTGGTTTTTTTCGTATTGTCAGCAAAATCCCGCCACACCACAAAGAGACAGCCGTCAAGGTTATTGTATGTTTCACCTTGAAAACACCTGTAAGTGCTGAAGTTCTCTTAATTATGACTGTATTGTTGGAGAATAAGATTCAATAACGGTGTAATGGGACTTAATCAAATGATAGGAAAACATTCCGGGTAATATTTATCTGGGGAATAAGTATTCAATCAAAACATTTAAACTCAAAATCGTCTTATAAAACACCAAAATAATTGAAGAATGCAAGTAAAAAAGAAGTATTTGTTTTACCGGGGGCAATATTTTGAATAGATTCTAACGTAGACATATGTAACATTCATTCGTTTATATGTATATATATTTTTACTATGCTTTGTTTCCCTTTGACAAGGTCATACAGGCCACAGAATGACAATTTAGTTATAACTTGGTTAAACATGTGAAATTTTATAGTACATTGTTTTAATATCGACCTAGAATTATTTTGCAAACATTACTCTTTTGATGTAGATTTTTAGTGTCCATTCAAGTAGCTCCGATTCTGCACAAAAATTGCTTTCAATACAGAAGAGAAACCATCTACACTGTTTTACTTTTCCCAACATTATTGTTTAGAGGACAATAATAGAAAGGCGCGCTTTACCTGCATAGAATATCATTAAAAGAGGTGACTTTTTATTTTTTGTTTGGTTTGGTTAATCAGTTGAAACAATACAAATATTTAGTTAAAAATGCTTGAATAGAGACTAGTACTTACCACCATATCAAATTTTTATAACCTTTTTTTGATTTTCTCTGATAACTCTGTATATATTTTCTGTCAATTAAAAATGTCCTAATTGTTGGTTACTTCGTATTTATATCTATATTACTGTATTATAAATGGGAAAGAAGCAAAATAAGAAAATCGGATTTTATCCTCTCGGAGGACAAGTTTAATCTCTCTGTCATGGAAGAAGGGGTATGCTTGTTAAAATACGCGATAAGTTTTGACAAAGTTTAGCTCCATCTTACTAGTTCATATTTTATAATATTAAATATAATCTAGTAGAAGTGTGTAGGCTGCGTGACTACAAGTCTATTCGAAAACATGGACTTCTTTTTTTTAAACATTTTTATAATTGAAAATTGTATCGAGCATGGAGATTGTTAAAGATCGTTGCGGCGCGTAATTTCACAAAAATGGTTAAAATTGATCATATCATTACAAAAGTGCGAACAATAGTCGCCACGACAAAAAGATATTATATCATAAAGTCGTGAATGTGTTAATCTCTTCAGATAATGTATACATATTGCGTTGTTCTTTAATTGACATTTACGGAAAATTCTCCAGCGTTTTGATTTCTCACTTTAGACGGCGTTGGTAACATATAAATTCCATTACTTTGAATGAGTAATCGTCTTACTTTTAATCACCGATATTATTAAGTGTGCACGATTCTAGCCTAACAAACTATTTTGACAAGTAATAAAATATTAATTAGTAAATTACGTAAGTAACGTCTGTCTTAAAGTACAGTCTTGTTGTTTTGCTTTATTAAAAAGATTTAGACTTTATGTTCTGTAGATCATTGTAGTGTAACTTTTAATCAGTACATGTATATCAGCGTCTTTTATTGTCAGCTCCAATGTAAAAAACACTAAAAGACCATCCAAGATCATACCGTCTGTAGATTTTCTTAAGACTATCATAGCAGGAATTCTTGTTGCAACCGTTTAACTGCAGTTCTCATGTCTTTTACATGATGATTTTAAGTTATACTTAGTATGCTGTTTTCCCGCCATTTCTTACTACCGTTTAAAAATTTCACGATTGTATTCCTCGTTACTCTCCGACATGCCATTTTTTTACTTTTTTGATCGAAATTTTTAGGGTTATTTTGATTCCTCTGTGTATTAGTAATGTATATTTTAGTACAGTCTATGGTTTATTTATCATTTGAGCTTCCTTGTCTTCATCAGAACGTTTGAATGATGTGTAATATATTTCTCATAACTTGCTTGATTAATGCCGTACGCATTCGTCACTACTGCAAGCTGTAGGTGTCTTGTATGTTTCATTAAGAGTTTTATTATTTTAAGTGTATTTTACCAGGTATTTATAGGTTTAGTTTTTGGAAGAATTTTAAAAGTGTTCTCCGCTGATATTCATCTGTAAGAGAAAAAGTCAGGCTATTATCTTATTTTTCTACTAGACTTCATAGCTACAACAGAAGAAACAGAAGACAATGTACTTTGATCATTTGTTAGTATCTTGATCTTCCAGAAGACAACATGATATCGAAAATATTTGAGTGTCACTAAAGCCTTCACCACTCTCGGGAGTGCATCACAAAAGATTTCACTCTCGGGAGTGCATTACAAAAGCCTTCACCACTTTCGGGAGTGCATCACAAAAGCCATCACTAATTTAGCGAAAGTGAATGAAGGAATAAAGCAGTACAAGTAGGAGTCGGTATGGAATTGAGATATGCTTATTTGGTATAAGCAGTGAAGATTGGTGGAGTTTTATAGGTTCTGAAATCTCCCCTTCTTCTAGAAAATAGGTTCATCTTTTCCATTTACTGCAGAAACCAACCAAATCTTCTTTTCATTAGAAAACTGGCTTTTACTTAACGAGCATAGTTATTCTTGTATTCTATTGTTAATGACCAGTCTGTTATTGCCAGATATATATGAAAACTATTCTATTCTAGTAGAACGATAGTCATTTTATTTTGCTTAACAATAATTTTAGAAAGATAGTTGTTTAAAATCTTACTGTCCATAGTAAAAACGTACTAATGTTATTTTATGTGTTTAAAGTGTAGTGTCCATAGTAAAAACGTACTAATGTTATTTTATGTATTTAAAGTCTAGTGTCCATAGTAAAAACGTACTAATGCTATTTTATGTTTTTATTTTAGGTTGATTACTCTGCTGCTCATTTTACTCGTGTATATTGTTGACGCTTCTCAGGTAAGATAACAAAATATATTACCCATTTTACTCATGTATATTGTAGACAGCACAAAAAGTATATTGGGTTGTTATTGTGTTCATTTTTAATTTTAGTCATTAATGACCATTCTGCTGATATTCGGTGTCATTTTAGAGTACATAAATACGATCACAAACTAATTTTCCTGCTTCATTTTACTTGAGTGCAGTAAGACGCGTCTGAAAAAACATGTTTTTTTCTAACTTTCTTTGTATCATTAGTTGATTGTTTTATTTATTATTCAACACATCTGGTATTTACTTTTACCCTTGAAGACGTTTTATCCATATTTTCGTGCATTCAGGTTGCCATTAAACAACTACAAATTTTGTGTTTCTACTATTTACAGACATTTAAGGTGTCGTAAAATCTCTGTCCAGTTGTGACTTACACGCAGACTTTGATCGTAGAAATTTCTGTCAGATGCTGCATGCAGTGCAGGAAGTGGTCTTTCGTTCGGTTTTATGTGATGTCTTATCCACTCCATGTTTCTCTGTTCGTTCATTTGTAATATTGTTGTCGGATCGTTTGAACATGCTGGGTTTTTACCGTTATCTAGATCGCTGATAGACTGTTGCAACCACGTTTTCTTTTCTTTTCATGTAGCATATAATGTCTTTATACAGCAGCCAGAATTTAGACATTCCATTGATATAAAGTCGCGTATGAATATTGAAAGAAACTATGTCATTGTCTATGACGTCATGAATTTTTCTGATATTTCTTCCGTCACGATATGTCTATGATACTTACTTGTTAGAAGATAGCTGTAAAAACTCGCTTGAATTACCGGTAGCATATCTTATTTGTCACCTGTCTTTAAATGTGCTGTGCATAAAAATTTGTTTTGACTGGCTAGTAAGTTTTAACATCTGAATCATTTAGAAATAAATATCAGATTCCTTATTCTCCATCTGAGGCCTCTGTTTCATATCGCTATGTTAAGTTTTAATTAGTAAGTTGGGCGCCAAGGATGTCCTTATTGTCGTCTATTGTTTTATTATTCTTCGTTCCTTTGTGCGGATTATTTTTAAATATCGTAAGGAACTAAATATATATAAAGAAAATATATTGCTATAAAACAAAAATATTACAAATGAATTACGAAACAACAACACAATTATCATCATTAAAGCAGAGCATATGAGGGAAATAATTGTGAGTAAGAAGCAGTAAGTTTTTCTTCTGTTTTTCGCTGCTTTTTTTTCCGTCTTTTGGTACATTCCTTAAATTATTTCAGAGAAATTATTACCATAACGAGTCCAGACGTTGCATTTGCTTAATCCGTACATGATTTACTGAAAATTGAGTTGATAAAAATCTGCGTCATCATACTTTATTATTATTTTTTTTAATCATATCACCTGCACTGCTTATACGTCTTTGTCATTTAATGATATCCTAAATCACAGAATAGGAATTTATATATATATATAAAGACTGTGTATATATAGGCCTACATTATTACAAAATCATTTTCTAAAGACGATGTGGGTTTCTCAACAGGTTGAATTATAGTTTAATTTTGAGATGAAGATTTGTATAGTTGTGGTATCTAATAGTAAGATCAGAGGTGTGGTTTATCTCTATAACAATCGTGCTTGTCTACTTGTTTAGTTTACTGGCTATTACACAGTAGCATAGGCATATTTTATATCACAATATAATTCACGGAACATGAAAATGAATAGATACAAAGGGAGTAAATTTGTTATGTAACCTAACTCGACATCAAAACCTAATAGTGAAATGAATTATGTACGTCATGGCTCGTGTACTCTAAATAAGGTATGGTGTGTTGCAGACGATGTGTCCATATATGGCCATATCATCAATTTGCAACATCTTTGATTATCTATACTAGCATGAAAATGCAACACCCACGCATTCCACAGCTTGCAGAATGTTCGCGGGCAGCTTTTTTTGAAACTGAGATGATGATTACCTTTCATTGAGTGCTCATATCCTGGTTGCTTAAATGTCATCTCCGAATATTATTCAATTGATAAGATAGACTAAATGAAGTCAAACCAAATCGCAACTGAAGAATTTCACAATTAAGTGAAGATGAGGAATTTCTACGTAATATTTTATTGCTCTATAATCGTAAATAATAATTATGATGTGTACAGTTATACGAGGATAATAATCTGGTAAATTACTTCCATTAGATATTTGTCATTTTTCCATGTTTGCCAGGTGGAGTGTTGAGATGAGGAGGTACATTCCAATAGAACTAAAGTAATTTCAGAAGAAAAAGCCATTAGTATTTGCTACAACTCAATGGCTGCGAGCATTTGATTTGGCTTGTGTATTTGAGACAATTTTGGGGTTTTTTTGTGAATCTCTCTTATTTTTATAGTTGGTAGTATTAATTTTATCCAGTCTCATTTTCTTTGCCAATTATATTCTCCCTACGTTGTCTCAGGTACTTTATTTTCAGGTGGCATTTACTGTAAGGAATTCTATCGCATCTTCAGTTATGTTTTGTTTTATATTGCCTGATAAATAGGTCTCACATTTTACAAGACATAAAAGGCAAGTTGGACACGACGTGGAATCAAAGAATTGTGTTGCAGTGCACAGTAAAATCAGTGCCATAGTTTTTAATTGCAGTTTGCATCATTCTTGATTTCTTTTGCATCGGTTCCATACGTTTATCTATTGCAGAAAAAAATATACTTGTTTCCACCAAATTTTCATACTGTTATATAATTTTTACGAATAGGTTGATATGTCTAAAAAATTAAATACACTGTATGATAGAACGCTGTATCCAGGAGGGGAAAAATGTGGGAGTTTTACACAGAAAATTATTGTTTTTAAGAAAGTATGATAACATGAATTAATAACGAAAAACGCATACTTTTAATAATAATAGATAATAATAGGAACTAAACAATTATATCATGTTCAAATGAAATGAACGATTGAAAACTTTTTATTCACGATCCCTGCGTTTACAAAGGCAAAAATGTAAACACAGTATTAAATGGAAAATATAAACAGAGCTGTGTATTGACTTAGAACAAATATAGAGACGAAATTTTTATAACTTGTGTCAAGTCAGGGTACCAAGGAGTTATATGAACCACCGAAACATAGGATTACTACAAACCCTATCAATCAAATATACCGTGAAAAAATGTGAAATATAATAAAGGAATAAAAGGATTTAAACAGCATTACATATTACGTAACGAAAGACATGAAAAAACAGACTGAAGTAACAACACTTAATATCTGCTCTAGAAGAGCCTCTAAAGTCGCCATGATTTCTGTTTGTACTTTTTAATGTGATATAGATTGCATTTTAAATCAATAATAAAAAGAAAAGCACAAAATGCGACAAGTGGACTTTATTTTTAGTGTCATAAAATTAAGTTTTACAATCTACTTAGAACATAATAAGTTATAAGAATATTAGCAATTCATATTTGTGCAAATCAACAGTTTTACATCCGATCGGTATCATTTTCATATTTCTATTTTATATCTTATTTATACTTATCTTGTTATCGCTTTTCACTTTCTTCAAATTACATATAAAGTGCTATACCAGAGATTCTAATTTGGTTCAAAGTCAAAGGTATTACAAATGTAAAGTGTTATACCAGAGGCAGGTTCAAATTTGGTTCGAAGTTTCAATTTCAAATTCAAAGGTATTACACACAAGTTATACCAGAGGCTGGTTCAAATTTGGTTCGAAGTTTCAATTTCAAATTCAAAGGTATTACACACAAGTTATACCAGAGGCTGGTTCAAATTTGGTTCGAAGTTTCAATTTCAAATTCAAAGGTATTACACACAAGTTATACCAGAGGCTGGTTCAAAT
>JAOXYJ010000034.1:1519776-1541044 GCA_028566555.1 Lithophaga nigra
TGATATATAATTACTACCTATTGATATATTAGCATGATAAAATTGCACCCTATTGATATATTTGACATATCAAAAAAAGTTACCCATTCCACGGCACGTCTGTATATACCTTCATATAGGAAGAGCCCCCCCCCCCGGGGGTCATATTAAGATGGGCCCCCTTTTAATCCGTAGATTCATTTTAGACTTTACAGATTTAACGAATGCGAAAATTAAAATCTTAATGGACACTTTTTAGCAGTTAACTTTTATTTCATTTCCGTTGTTAGATCCTTACTCGCTTTCATGCACATTATTTTTGTTCGTTTATCGTTTCATCATTTCGTTTAAATACTTTGTCATTATCATATTAACTGTCCCCCCTTTTCGGAAACACCGAATACATAATGGTATAACTTTTCTGTTGTCAACAATGTGTCACGAATGACAAGACAGCGCAGTTACTTTTGAATTTACGTAACGCATGAGTAATTTATCCCGCTTTGATCGGTCAAGCGTGACATATATTTGATGATTCAAACCAGTGAGTGATAAAATTCCGATTTTTCAAATAATCCAGAAAATCGCGTGAAAGTTATTTCTTTTTTTTTTAGGGTGTACGAGGAATTTGACATTAAACTCTGTTTCAGTTCCTTTAAATAATAGAAATATGTCTCGAATTTCATTATTACTCGTCTAAATTTGGCCAAAATTTGTCTGTATGTTCAGACTATTCGTACGTGAGAAAATCTTAAAGCAGATGTAATAAACATCTTGGAGTTTTTTTCTCTGCTCATGTGAAAAAATGGTTATTTTTTACCAATAGGTAAAATAATGATATTCAGCTTTAGGGGTAGCAGTATAGAGGGTTTAATCCAATTTATCCGTTTACCTTGTGGGTAAAGGAGTGCTAATTAGTGGACATACTTACCTCTATCCTGACCACGCCTATTAAAAGGAGAAGTTCAAGATTCAATGCCCATTAAATAACATGGAAAAAAAATTAAAATTGAATATTTTAATATTGAAAACAGTTTGGGAAAAATTGAAACGGGATCAGAAGTGTATAGTCCTTATAAAAACTCTGTAAAAACTACTGAAGTTTTCGATAGAGTAATAAATGCGCAGGACCATCGAATCTCATTATTTAAAGGAACTGAAACAGAGTTTAGTGGTTAATACGTTTACCATAACTCTGGTTAGTAACCAATGGTAAAATAATACTATTTATCCATTACAGTTGGTTAAATAGTTTACCATACCTCATGGTTACATTTGGTTCTAATAAAGTTAGCCTATACATTTCCATTTAACCACAGATAACCACAGTTACCATCACATACATGATTTAGAGTTTTAGTTTTGTCAATATAGTAATTGAAATATAGGGTTATAAATATTAAATTATCCAAAAGTATTTTATTTCTGTATTAATTGCTAAAGAAAATGATCACGGATCCCGTTTCTTGTAACATTTACACTTTATTCTAATAACAGAATAAAGCTGTCGTTACATTGGTGGCAGCGGTGGGATATCCTGATCATCGTTTGTGAAGCATTAAAATGGCAACTTCAAAAAGTTATTTTGACGATTTTTCAAATTTTAAAAATCCAAGTGAAACTGACTTGAAATTTACTTCTTTTAGTCGGGAACAAGATCAAATTAACTATGAGAGAAAAATGGAAGAAAATCTCTATGAAAATCAGAACAGAATGCAAAATCTGAATCATGTTTGTACAGAAATGAATAAATTACTTCTAGAAACAGTAGAGAAAATGACAGATCTCTATACACTGGTAAATGACCTTCGCAATGAAATAAAAGTTCAAAAACAAGAACAAGTACATAACAACAAAATTTTGCAACAGCAAATCGACACGTTATGCAGATCACAGAAACATTCAGATCATACAAGTGTACACTGGGGTTCTGTGACAAATATACCTGAAACCTCTTTATCGATGCAAGGTTTGAGTACTAGTACTGTAAGTAGTGATAATAGCGCATCATTACAAAACCCTTCTATGTTGTATCCAAACACTCAGGCGAAAAGTGAATGTACTAGCACCACTCCATTCACTTTTCCATCTAAAAGTCAGGATATTACACAGAATGTACCAGTGATACCTTTACATATGAGTACACCTGTGTTACAAAGTGGCGTCACAGTTGCAAAAACTTCCAATACAGCCATTACTCCTGTTGGCTTTATTTCTGACTCCACAAATGTAACTTTAAGTTCAAATACTGTTAGTACACCCACTGTAAATTCAGGGAATCTGTTTGATCAAAGTTACAATACAGTCCCAATGACAAAAAAAGATAGTATTACCCCTCACATTACATCTGTCTGCCAAGATAGTACGACTGATAATCAGTCTTGTAATACAAAAAGAAAAGCGAAAAGGGTAGACATGCGACCTGTTGCTTATAGTGGCACTGATGATTGGGAACAATATATTTCCCAGTTTGAAATAACCTCCGATATTAACAGTTGGGACCAAAGAGAGAAGGGTCTTTATCTAGCAAGTAGCCTAAAGAGCAATTTTAAGTGAATTAGATGAAGCTGGCATGTGAGATTTTGACAAGCTAAAGCAAGCACTGTCCAGAAAATTTGGTTCAGAACACAAAGCGGAGATGTATAGGGCTAAATTACAAGGGTTTACTAGAAAGCGAGATGAAACCATTTCTGATTTAGCAAGCTCAATAATGAAACTTACTAGACAATCATACCCAAAAGCAGATACAAAGTTATTAGATACACTTTCGGTAGATTATTTCATCGATGCTCTTGATGACCATGACATTCGACTAAGACTTAGACAAGCTCAACCAAACAATATTACTGAAGCCGAAACTTTAGCTATAAGGCTAGAGACGCATAAAATGGCAGATAAAGCCAAACATAAACTTGTCAGGACTGTACATGAGAATGATACAATTCCGAATGAACAAAGTCAAAGTTTAAAAAAATTAGAACAGATTGTACAATCACTGACAGAGGAATTCAACTCTATAAAAACTGTTCTGAATGACAAAGAAACTACTGATTCTTCGAAGCACCCCAAATTTAATTCTAATGATGATGATAAATCTAGCAAAGAAGCGAAAGAAACAAAGACCTTACCGAATAGACAAAGTAGTCCAAGACGATTTCAAAATAAATCACAATCTTTCAAAAATGTGAGGTTTAATGACAGTAATCAGGGAAACCAATAGATGTCAAACCAGAGGGTCATGATTTGACATCTGATACATTTGAAAGACCCAATGACATTTATGCAAGAACAATATGGTCTTCAGATGAAGGTCTTTTTGTAAAATGTAATGTTCTTAACAATCCCATATCATTTCTGATAGATACTGGGGCTACGATATCTTTATTAAGAAGTGATATTTTAGAAAGACTTCCAGACAAGATAGTTGACCAAATTCAAAAGGTCAATTCTTCATTAGTAACCGCCACTGGCGATGTAATTCCATTCATCGGACGTCTAGAAATCCCGATCAAGTTAGGAAAGATAACTATTAAACATGATTTTTGGCTTGCTGATATTAAGAATCAAGGAATTCTAGGGTTTGATTTTCTTAGTAATCACAACTGTAACTTAATGATACAAGAAGAAATGTTGGTAATGGGTAATGAATGTATACAGTTGTATACATCAAATGTTGAAACTCAATGTTGTAGACTCGTAGTTGCAGAAAAAAAGGTAGTACCCCCTAACAGTGAGGCTATCATAGAAGCTATTCCTCATGATAATGTAAAGTTGAGAGGAACAGTTTTAATAGAACCAACTAAGAAATTTGTTCAAAATTCTAAACTCATGTTAGCTAGATCACTGATAAGTGGAAGTAGAAAAAGCTATCCTTTAAGAGTTTTGAATATGACCGATAGACCAATTACAGTAGACAAACAAATGTTTGCAGCCACTTGTGAAAAGGTTCATATGCAAAATGAAGTAGTTGAACAAGAAAGAGAAGGAAACAAAAACTCAGAAGAGATGGGACATTTACAAAAGCTGATTGAAAAGTCTGGTTCAAATCTGAAAAGCAAACAGAAAGATAAAATGATATCGCTTTTGTATGAATATGAAAGCATTTTTTCAAAATCTTCTACTGATATTGGAAGAACTGCTATTTTAAAACATCGAATAGATACGGGAAATGCAAAGCCTATTCGCCAACATCCCCGTAGAATACCTTTTGCACTTAAGTCTGAGGTAGAAAAAGAAATCAAGGAAATGCAAGACATGGGAGTGATAGAACCTAGTCACAGTCCTTGGTCAAGCCCCATAGTTTTAGTGAGAAAGAAAGATGGGAGTTTAAGATTCTGTATCGATTACAGAAAATTAAATGAAAATACAGTGAAAGATAGCCACCCTCTCCCTAGAATTGATGATACCCTAGACACCCTATCAGGTGCAAAATGGTTCAGTACATTAGACCTTAAAAAAGGATATTGGCAACAGGAAGTAGATAAAAGAGATCGCCATAAAACTGCGTTTGTAACTGGAAATGGTGGCTTTTGGCAATTTCAAACCTTGCCCATGGGCCTTTGTAACTCTGGATCAAGTTTCACAAGATTGATGGAAAAAATATTAACAGGTCTTACATTTAAATTATGTTTAGTATATTTAGACGATATAATCGTGTTTGGTTCGTCTTTTGAAGAAGAAATTGAAAATCTGAGACTTGTATTTTCAAGAATTAAGCAAGCAGGCTTGAAGTTAAGTCCTGATAAATGCAATCTTTTTCAAAGAAAAGTTAAGTTTTTAGGTCATTGTGTTTCCGAAGAAGGTATTTCAACTGACCCTGATAAGATTTCTGCAATTAAAGAATGGCCAGTTCCTCAAAATGTAAAAGATGTTAGAAAATTCATGGGGTTATGCTCATATTATAGAAAGTTTATCAAAGGATTTTCTGATATAGCAAAACCATTACACCAGTTAACCCACAAAGAGCAGAAATTTATTTGGACCAAAGAATGTTCAGAATCATTCAGTACACTGAAGTCTAAATTAACCTCAGATCCAATACTGAGCTATCCTACTCGGGAAGGTACTTTTATATTAGATACAGACGCGAGCAATGTTGGTTTAGGGGCTGTACTTTCCCAACTACAAGAAGGCCAAGAAAAGGTCATTGGCTACTATAGCAAAACTTTGTCAAAACCTGAAAGGTCATACTGTGTAACAAGGCGTGAATTGCTCGCTTTTATTAATGCAATAAAACACTTTCGCTGTTACCTATCAGGGAACCATTTTATAGTCAGAACAGACCATGGGTCTCTAACGTGGCTGAAAAACTTTAAAAATCTTGAAGGGCAACTTGCTCGATGGTTTGAAAAGTTGTTCGAATATGATTTTGAAATAGTACATAGAAAAGGACACAGTCATGCTAATGCTGACGCATTATCAAGACGACCATGCGAACAGTCTTGCAAGTATTGTCAAAAAGTTGAAGACAAAGCAAATATTCAGTATGACGGACAAAATGAACGAATAAATGCAGTTGGTTTAGCTACAAATACTAACCACAATTTACATTCTGATGACAATACTACTGATCAAAACTATGACACAGAATTGATGTCAGTAACTCACGAGAAAATGAGACAAGAGCAAATGAATGACAATACTATTGGACCCATACTTAAGCTTAAAGAAGCAAACCCAGAAAAACCTGACTGGTCAGAAATTTCCCACATGTCTCCTTCTATTAAATATTATTGGGCAAGATGGGAAACACTTTATATCAGATCAGGCGTACTGTATCGAAAGTGGGAGAATTTTGATGGCAAAGAAATTACATGGCAGTTATTGCTACCAAAAACTTACAGAAATGTTGTTCTAAGACATCTTCATAATTCACCTACATCAGGCCATTTAGGTATAACAAAAACATTGTCAAGATTGCAAAGCAGATATTTTTGGCACGGTCTTCGAAATGACGTTACACACTGGGTCAGAATATGTAATGATTGTGCAAGACGCAAACGCCCAACCGTTAAACCGAGAGCTCCACTACAACGATACATCGTTGGTGCTCCCCTAGAACGCGTTGCCGTAGACGTCCTGGGTCCTTTACCAATGACTGAGGATGGCAATAGATATATCCTCATTATAGGTGATTATTTTACAAAATGGGTTGACGCCTTTCCTATGCCTGACCAGGAAGCAACGACTGTTGCTGAAATCTTAGTTCAAAAGTTTGTTGTTCTGTTTGGTGTTCCGCAACAGTTACACTCTGATCAGGGCACAAACTTTGAATCAAATGTATTTAAAGAGATGTGTCGTATATTAGGGATAAATAAAACACGTACAACTCCTCTTCATCCAGAAGGAGATGGGATGGTTGAACGTGTGAACGCCACAGCAGAAACAATGTTATCATTGTTCGTGGACGAAAATCAAAGAGATTGGGATTTGTATCTTCCTCTCTTGATGATGGCTTACAGATCATCAGAACACGCCTCTACAAAGGTATCGGCGTGCAAGATGATGCTAGGTAGAGAAGTTACCCTTCCTGTCGATTTGATGTTCGGACATCCGACGGACGAAGAAGTTACAATGCAAACTGATTATGGTTATTACTTAGCAGAAAAGCTTGAAGTAATCCATGATTTTGCAAGACAACATTTACAACTTTCTTTTGAGACAATGAAACGAAATTATGACTGTAGAGTAGACTTCAAAAAATATGAAGAAGGAGACGCTGTATGGCTTCATAATCCAGTAAGAAAGAAGGGACTTAGCCCTAAACTGCAATGTCCCTGGAAAGGTCCGTTTATAATTATCAAAAGACTAAGTGATGTTACATACAGAATACAAGAAAACCCAAGAACAAAACCACGAGTAGTACACTTCAACAGATTAAAACCTTACAAAGGAGAAAATAAACCAAATTGGTTTCGTCCACAAACGGCTACACATTTAAATGAGTCAGCCGACGAAACAGTTTTGAACGAATCAAATATAGAAATGATTCAACCAGAAAATGAATCCATAGAAACAGAACAGAATGAAATTTTAGCAGACACCTCAAAGTCATATTTTGAGGATGAACAAGATGGAATAGAGCTTGATCAAACTGTAGAAAATGAACAAGAGACTCAGAATCACAATTTACCACAAGCCTTACCACTAAGAACTCCTGTGTCAAGGCGAGGTAGAACGGTGAAAATGCCCAAACGTTTTGAAGACTTTGTAAGATATTAATCTTGAGTTATTGTAATATATTATTATAGTTTAACTTATTTTTTTGTACATAGAATTATTATGTTGTCTTTCAGAATAATCAGTGGCGTTGTCTAGTGTGCGCACCGAGCGACGATGGAGACTTTACCAGATTTTCGTTCTATGCCGCTGCCGAAAGACATGTTATGGAAAAACATTCAGTGTTTGGTTGGCAGTGCGTATATTGTAAATTTATTACCGCAAGACAGGACGAAAAACATGCCAGATGCACCAGAGGAAAAGAGCCATTTAAGAGCGGGTGTTATAATAGAACTACAGGGGACTATGGGCCGGCAACCAAAGAAGATTACGATAACTTTAGGCTAACAGAGGCGAAGAAGAAGATCGTAAAATGTGGCAGTAATAATAGGTCTTCCGCTAGAACAGACGGCAACAGAATGTTCGTTAGGAAATCCAGAATTGACGAAAATAACAATGAAGAGAATCATGTCAACAGAAATGAGAAAGAGATACCTAGAGAGTCTAAGCAAGATAGGAGCAACAAAGTTAGATATAGATCCGAAACTCCAGTACAGGATGAAAGAAGGTCAAGATCGCGTTCACGATCACCAGTTAGGAAATACAGATCATGTAGTCAGGAGAGTTCTAATTCAGAAACGTATATTCCTAGGAAAGTAGTGGCCGCCGAAATCTCCTACCAAACTTCGTATGAATCATTTTCTGCACATCTGGACCGGAATGACAAACAGGGTAATGGATCCGCTGCTAAAACAGACGTTTCTTCAACACCACTTAACTTGAATGTCACAAAAGAAAGAACTGCTGATATCCCAATTGACGTTGCAACTCGAGAGTATAGAAAGACTGTTGAAGCTAGAAACAAACTCGTGTTCCAGAAATTTAAGATGATTAAAGACAATCGAGTTATACTGAATGTAGGAGGAACAAAGTTTGAAGTTAGTTTGCCGACTCTGAAGACCGTGAATGACTCTGTTCCATCCATTTTAGTAAATCCAGAATATGGCTATGAAGGTGAGAAAGAAATATTTCTGGATAGAGATCCAGCTCATTATCGCCACATTATAAACTTCTTGCGCAATCAAGGGCAGGTGGATATCGATACTTTGCCGAAAGAAAGACGATATCTTAAAGAACTGTTGCGAGAGGCCCAAGAAATGATGTTAAATGGTCTGGCAGAAGCAGTGCAAAGAAAGATAAACGCATTGGCGATGTGCACGTAAGGAAAACGTATGACATTTGTGCTGATTTTTGTTGTTGTCTAGAACTTCGTTTTGAGGGCAAAACATTTTTTGAAGAGGGGGGCAATGTGACGAACAATGATTTCATATATGTATCTTTTATATATTGTTTATTAAATATTGTTTACATGCATCAGTTTATTATCTATTTATATAATTCATGCTCAGTATTGATTTTATCACTAATTAAAATACCTGTTGAATACAGTGTGCGGTCAAGTATAACGATGCACACCTGTACAGTCATGTGATTTACCTGAGCTGACCATTATATAAATAGGCGTATTTACAACTTATTCTTCGTTATTCTGTGGTCTGAAGCCTTACAGAACAGATGAACACTTACATGGTAAATAATCATTAATTTTACCATTATAATTAGGTGGTCTAAAATTACCATAATAAAATACTTTACCACAAGGTTGGTTATAGTAACACAATGGTTGACTTTACCATAATATATGGTTAGTTGTTAATACGTTTACCATAACTCTGGTTAGTAACCAAAAATTACTATTTATCCAAAGATATGGTTGGTTAGTTTACCATAACTCATGGTTACATTTGGTTCTAATAAAGTTAAGCTATACATTTCCATTTAACCATAGATAACCACAGTTACCATCACACACATGATTTAGAGTTTTAGTTTTGTTTATAGGTTATTTGAAATATAAGGTTATCCAAAAGTATTTTATTTCTGTATTAATTGCTAAAGGAAATGATCACAGATCCCGTTTGTTGTAACATTAACACTTTTTTCTAATAACAGAATAAAGCTGACGTTACAATACTAACAACGTTTCAACGTTGATGACTCTGTAATATTAAAGTCAGTTACGGAAAAGGACGGATGCGTACACGGAGGCAAAAATGAGTTTTTGTTTCACTTTTTCACGTTTGAAGACAAGAGGGTATAGTTATTTTGTAGCCACAGCATGTAGAATAGTCGGCATCTGTCATGGTGTAAAATAACTTATTCAAGTACTGATAGAACATCTGTTAATTTTATTTGTCAAATTTCAAGTAAAAAAATATTTTACTTAATCAGATTAAGATTATTCGCACTTTTACATGTTTTACTGAAATTACGTCATATAAATTGTCTCTATTGTTATCAGCTGTGTGATCAGCGTTCCTGTCTAAACTAAGAAACACTCATCAACTGTATATAGACATTTTAGTTGAAAAGGCAGTAGTCGGATCCCGGCAATGACGAAGTACGGAACCCGTATTGTACTGAAACGTCAGGACTCCCGAATTGAGCTGTTTTATGGAATACCGTACTATCGCTATACTAATTCTATACTGCCAGACTTCAAGAGTGTTTTGATTTAAATAAATGCTATATCAACAGTATACAAAATTTTAATAAATGCTATGCTAACAATATGTTAATTTCCATAAATGCTATATCAAAGATATACTTATTAACTATCCATTATGTACTTTGATTGCCAGCCAAACTCAAACTTGATAATTTCACTATTACTTATATATGGATTAAAAAGTCACTTTTACACTATACAAAGTAAACTTATTACTGTCCAGTCTTTAAATTTATAGTTTTTAAACAGTATGTTGACATGCGGCCCTTGTAGTATCCATGCCCTCTTAAATGCTAACTGGAATGTCCAAGCATCTTTTGTGCATCAGAAGCATACACAATTTCACAAATCATTAAAATATTATTCAACACTTTAAATAGTTCATTAATGAGATTATATACATTTATATAGTCATGCACCTTTTTTCAAAAAGGGAAGTAATTATATTTAATTTAAAAAAAAAAATCTTGTATAATTATATTCATATTTTTTGTTGCAATTAGTCCGAAATGAAAAATCAACAATGAGAAAAGCCTTAACTATTTTAATTAACCCACTGACTGATTCAGAAATGGAATTATATAATGATCATTTAGTAGCAGTGCACTGTACATTTTATTTGCTAAGTAACTGTTGTAAAGAATATATTATTTTAATTCAATACTGTCAACTCATAAGAGGTTAATTATAGAAAACTTGTGGAACATCAAAAACTCAAATCTTATATATAACTGCCATTGTATAACTTTCATTAAAAATGAGCCTTTAAATAGTATTTAATGATTTTTTTGTCCTCAGATCTTTGTACATGTATAACACATTGAAATAAACCAATTAATTAAATTCTTGTTCATAAGAGGGTGTCACGTGATTAGAAACCAACATGTGTTTCTTGGTTCTTATCAGGAAACAGATCAGGTTTCTCTCAGCAGTCAATCCCAAATACTCATCCTGCACATTCACAATCTGGGTCAGATTGCAACTGTTTGTTAATTTCTATTCATTTAAAAACATGGGAAATATTAAAAAAAATCTGAATATATATATAAATATATACAGAAGAAATGTTTGATAACATTAAATAATTTTCAAGGCTAAAACAGACATTTTGTTTACTTACCAGAAAATGGTAATAAATTCCCATCACTCCAATTCCACCCACAAGTCCTTTGTTATACTAATGTCTAACCTCAGCAGCTAACTAATATTTAACTATTTTGGCACATTAGACTCATCCTTAATAAAGAATTTCACTAAACACAGTCACTGTACATATATCCAAATGAAAATTGCACAGAGCACACAATTTCAGCCATGTTTGCAAATCTCAAACTCAAAATCTGTTCAGTATGAGGTAGTCTTAATCACATGACATTCCTGGCCAATCATTTATATTTCACATGAGGTACAGAATTGGGTTACATATTCGGAAAAGACATTTGAAAGCTGGTCTCTTTAAATTATTGGTGAAAGTACTGTGTTTTTTTTAATTATGTTCAATTAATATAAAAAAGAAAAGATTTAAATTCTCATAAATACATAGAAAGAAAAAACTATTAGAACTTGATTGAATTTCATTGTTTTACTATTTTCAAGCATATATATAATTAAAACAATTTGTAGGAATGTAATATTTATGTGTTTGGATATATATATATGAACAGAGACATATAATACAATTGTATTATATTTCTCTGATATGAATATAATATCTTGAGGTTCTTAAAGCTTTCAATAATTTTGGCACGGAGTCTAAAAAATTGTCTCAAAAACCATATGCATAGTATAATGCTGGAAAAAACATTGTCTGATATGTTGATTATGTTTTAAGTTTCATTTCAAACCCATTTTGCTTTTAATGAAGTGTCATTTCCTAGCTTTTTAAATATATAAAATGATACTTAAATAGCTAAAACATGCATGTATCTATGAAATAGAATATATATTGAGTTAATGTAAAGGATATGTTGCATCTCCGAGAATGTACTGACCAAAGACTGACCTTATACACACAAAATTTATTACTTTAAAGTACCTAAACATGCTCATTAATGCATTTAAGACATGTACATTGCTCCAATTAACAAACTTTAAAATACTATTGTATTTGTATACTAGATTCTTGACACAAATAAAATGGTATACAAATAATATACCTTTGAGGGATATCTAAGTTTAATGCTATATCAATCATATACTGATTTGCTAAACAAAGGTGCAGTTGTATACTAATACTATACATTAGCTGCATTGCATCTAATTGAAAAGTATAATGCTATATAAATAAGATGCTGAGAATATAAAATAGAAAGTATAGCATTGAGTATAGCATTTAATGATATACCAATTATATACCATAACTCTATACTAAATGGTATAGAATTAGTATACAGTTCATATATAGTTAGTATAGAATTTAAAATTTGTTCTGTTTGGGATGGTTAGCATTTCAAAATATTTGTAAAGTGTATACTTCGTTAGACGTTTTACGAAGAAAGGATTTGAACTTTATTTGCCGATTTTTAAGACCAGTTTCATACAAGACTACACAGTGTTGAATTATAGTGTCTTGCATACTGAACTGCAAACAAATAGCATTTCTTTGTAATATATCGATACCCTGTATATACATTTTGTAAAACTGCTCGTCAGCTTCTACTTTTTTGTTTGCGATATCTTGTTTAATGCCGCATGGTGGTACGAGTTTTCGATTATCTAATTTGGTGCCAAATATGAAATATACTGGTTGGCAAAACGTTATGTAATTTATTTTGTGAGCTGAAACGTTCGACTCGACAGTTAGAAAATTAAAAGTAATAATTGTTAGTAGTATTTCGTAATCTTTTCTATTCAGTACAATTTTATCTTACATTTGTAACTAGTATGCGCTGTCGTCTCCCAAAAATGACAGCAATAACTGGCTTTCAATATCTCAAAACAATAAGCATGTTTAGAATGAATAGTTATATGAATAATTTGGCATGAATACAAAATAATTTTAGTATAATTCTGTCGTTTCAGAAATTTGTCTACTTACCAATGCAAAACGTGTTGCAAGTGTGCGAGCAGAAACTTACGTAAATCTATATTCCTTGAGTGTAGAACATTTTAACGATGTGTTGGATAGATATCCAGTTATGCGACGAACAATGGAAAGTGTTGCAGCTGAGAGATTAACTAAAATAGGGCAAAACCCAAGTATTGTTAGTAGTAGGGCCGATTTGGAAGAGGATCAAAAACTTGTTAATGAGTTAGTGATGGAATCGACTCCGGTGGTAACTAGTGCTAGCGAGGATGAGGATAAAGATTCAGATGATAGCTCTGAAAGTTCAAAGAGTTCCAAAAGAAAGAAGAAATTCAAATTTGACTTTACAGGAAAGCTTCAAAAGATTACGGAGGAAAGGAAATCAAAGTCACGAGAAAGCCTAAAGGATGTTATAGAGGACGCTAAAAGTCGAATGAGAAAAGCTCCGTCTGGCTCTAATTTATTTGGACTGAGGGTCCCTAAACTTCAACTCAAGCATCGATCAGGAAGTGTGGGAGCAAATTTAAACACACTGGCATCTGTACAAGAATCTAGTCTAGAATCGTGTAGAAGACCCAGCTTTCTGAATGCCAAATTTTTCAAATCAGGAAAGTCTAGAGAAAAGACTAAGTCAACCGGAGGAGACGATTCACCGTCTTCGGAAGGGCAGGGTAGTCTAAAGCAATATCTAAACGTTCCTATTTACTGTAAAACGAAGTCAAAATCGACTGAGGATTCTTTATCAAGTGTCTGTGATAGTTTCAGTAAAGACGAAATAAAACTGACAAAAACAAAATCAAATGTTTCTTCTCCAAGTGTATCTCCAGCTCCTTCTCCTGTCCTATTTGGTCTAGATGATGAAACTGATACCCAAACGACTGACCAGAAATCGCCAACAAAGGTAATCTCTGGGAATAATGCAGTGAATGTAATTCCGTCGACTCCGCCTAAACCAGACCATTTAACGATTGATATAGAAGACTGTGATACTGTTTCTGAAAATTCCTTCCTTTAACGACAGTAAATGATTAGTTTATCATTTCACTCTGTCAGTTTCTTTTCAGTTCATTTCAAAATAGTCTTTAGATTTCTCTGAGATGGAGGAGTTGATTAAGTGACAAACATGCTTTCCTGTTATTTATTTCCAATTTTAAATTAAATTTTTACTTGATGGGATTATTTGATTCAAATAGTTTTGTGATCAAGATTTATATCAATCTTGATAGTGCTTTCACCATTCAATTAATTTTAATCAACTATAGCAGAACACTTTTTCATGCGTAAATGAATTTCCGTCAAAAACTAAAAAGTACATTATCGTCAGAAACAAGCGTGATTTGGTATTCAATGCACTTTTAAAGAAATGCTGTAAATATTACAAGTTAAACGACTATCTGGAATAATAAGCTATAAATAGTTCTTTCTTAATTCTGACCAGAAATAATTTGAATAAAATATATTTTTATATAATTAAGCTACTTGTGATTAGGATGAAACAATTACGACAAAAATTGCTCTCTTTTTAAATAATTTACAATTCAATCACATTACTAAATTAAATTGTCTGCCATTGGTATAATGGTAATGGATGAATTCACTATAAATTTATGAAATTTTATCGTAGTTTCCTGGAATGTTTTGCTTTAACCAGGCGTCTTTCACAACTTTCATGCAGAAACATAACTGGTCAATAACGTAAGAAAATGATCTGAAGAAGAGCTTTTATCATAAACAAAGTAATTATTTCATTAGCTTATTTAATATATCTGTCAAGAATTGGAATAAGACGTGACCTTTATATTTTTATTAGCGGTACTGGCACCCTCTATAGTCTGAAAAAGATGTTCAAAAATATTTTACAAATATAAAACATTTGAAGAATTTCACCTACTTGCTGAGAGAGAAGTTCGAAAAATGCACAAAAACATCCACTGCTCTCGATGCAAGAAGCAAATTACAATATACTTCAATCTGCGACAATTTTATATTTATCATACTTTTTACAGTAATGCTCAGTCGAAGGTTATACAAAATGTTGCGAAAAGGGGAGAACCGAAAGACTATTTGGGGTTCGCGCTAGCGACTCTCAGCCCGCCCGTTGGCGAAAAGATCAGCACTGTTTCGTCTGCGAACGTTGAACCTTTGAAAGGTTGGCTTGATCCCCAAATCTTCGATCCCCCACCAGCTCCGAAATCAGTTACATGCGATATGCACAGACAAATATATTTGTTTTTTGTGTCTGAAATATCTCAATTATTAATATACATTTAATCTAAAAAAAAAACGATAATTTCATTTTTTAGATTTACATTTTTGGATCAATATATTTTTGGCAGCCCAGAGTGGCTACCGAAGAACCAAAACAACTTCTTCAGAGGCCAAAACATTGAATTCGGGCGGGGTGGTGACGAGAAATAAAAAAAAAAACAACCCTGTTTTCGATTCCTCTTAGCTTTTGTGGACCCTTGTCGATCCCGCGATTACCGAACCTTGTCAGCTTATTGCCAGCCTAACGACATGATTTTCGCCAATGCATTTCTGCAGCAACTTTTGATAATTACTTCAGTAAACGCCTTTTGAAATAGAAATTAATGAAGTCTGCCTATGTCTGGGAAATAAATGTAATACTTCACTGGAAACAATAGTTTATGTAAACAACCTTGTGAAGACACGGGCTTTATGTAAAAGAAATTAAACCCGCTGTTTATAGAGAAGCATTGTTACTGGAAAGAATTATATCAGATTTCTTTGATTCATTGAGGATACTTTATAATGCAAATATTTGAACATCTGCAAATTAAATATTCCAAGAGAAAATACAAAACATTTCCAAATGTCTTTCATTTCCTTTTTAAAATCTCGTATATCTGTGATAGATTATTGTTTTCTAGTCAAATTTTGTATTGTAGATTTTAACATTTTTTGTTTGTACTACACGTTTTAATGCATATTGTACATTTATTCATTCAGGTTTGATTGAGATATTAGTGCCAAAATGTTTTATATTCGTTATGCACAACGAATAGCGATGTTTAAGTTTTGTTTTCAAATTGCTACAATGTTTTATTATGTTGTTCTGTGAAACAAATTCATTATTTAATCATCTTTTTGTTACATTGTAATTTATTTTTCATTATGTTATATTACGTCTAGACGTTGGCAATTTTTCCGTGGTTACAGAACCACATAAGGTAAAACCTGTGTACATGAGCAACATATTCAAACTATATTTATAAACATATTTTATTTTCACTTTACTACAGTGAAATATATTTTCAGCTCTCTATCAGCATATTTACTATCTTTTAAAGGACTCCGTAGAATGAAAAAAGCGGAAAAGAACATTATTTGAACATATCTGAAATTTTTCTTCCAAATGGTCTTTCTCGGAAAGTCATAATAAATTGTAAAAACAGATATCCTCGGTCATATTTTGTCAACAATTATACAAAGTAATGTATAGGAATGTTATTTTGTCATTTAAATAGCGGAGACTCTAAATCACTGCTATGTAGACTCATCACTTTGAATTTACAAAAATCGCCACGTATAAAAGTCACAAATTTACTTACTTTTCTACGAAATTACTCAAATTGAAATTTTACTTATCATCTTTAGTCAACAATGCGGGCCATTTCCCGTCGTAAAATTGCCTGTGCAAACTGTTTTGGACTTGTATCTGCTGAAGTTTTGATAGTTTCCATAATATATTTTTGTCATTCAGTTGCGTCTTTTAAAAAACTTTTGTTTGCACTCTGAGTCGGCTTAAATTTCTAAGCTTCCATATTGACGCTGTTTAGATGATTCTGAAAAGGGATCATTCAAAAGCTTTTAAATTAAATTTTTTCATGTTAAGTATCTGATATTTAAAGATCAGATAAGGTATTAAGGACTTGTGCCATAAAAAGAAAGATTGACGAGCACGAAACACGCAAGTAGAATCGGTAAAAATCGGTTGTGCTGTTGATTATTTCAAGTCAAAATCACTTTTGGACATATTGATCCTGCTGGCCATTCGGGCTCAATACCTGTCTTACCATCATCATCATTATTATGTAAAATCATGTGAGTACGGGCATAATAATTCTACGCCAATAAATTAATAGATATTTTTAGCATCTGTTAAATATTTCATAAGATAACAAAGAGAACTATAACTTACTACATCTTCAGTGACTTGTTTTCTGCGATAGGAATAACTTTGTTTACTTGTTTTTGACGGAATGTTTTGTAGGAAAAAATGATGTATCACTGAAAACAACTGAAATCTGGAAAAGATCCCAATAGGTAACAGATAACTGAAACTTGAAGATTATGTTCAACGTATAACTTAACTATACATATTTGACTGACAACATGTTATTCAGCTATATCATATCCTTTCTCTGAACTATAATTTGTATAAAAAACAAGGTACTAGAAACATTTTAATTTATTTTATAGAACTCACAAACGTGTCCAGTTCCATAACGGTATTAAGTTACACACGTGCCAGTTATTTCTATGACATCAAACATCCAGAAAATTATTCAACCAACTCGTTAAGTAACAGCCTCCTGTTCTATTAAGATTCCGTAAAACTTGATATTGGCAGATCATCTGTTCACAAAAGTATGAAGGCCAAAGAAATGTTAAATATTAACATGGTAGAACAATGAGTTACTCGATACAGATTTAGATTTATGTTTCAAATCAAGTACAAGTTATCCCACACGAATCTGTAGTGCACATATGCAGACATTGCATCATTTCAACTTAATTATACCAATATACAGTAATGTTTACTGTTTTAGTTGCAGTCGTTTACACTGTTAAGTCTTTTCGACTTGTTTCCAATTTGTCGTTTGATCGACTACACCTACTTATCAAAGAATGTTTTTTCAACAAGAATTGCAGCATTCCAAAACACAGAGGGTTTGACTTGTAACACACCAGTCAGAATATTAAACCAATTCTTTCATTTTTCTCTCGTTTTCATTTTTCATACTAAAATTGTTATTACTTTCTGATCTGACTACAACATAGCTACATTTTGGTTCCAGAAAAATGATGATATCATCAAATGTAGGTTAATGCTTAACTTTTGTCGAAGTGTCTATATCATTAACACTAATTGGACTTTTTATATTTGCTCGTGTTGGTATTTCACTAAGACGACATAATATTTAATCGTGTCAAATTTCCTAAAATTGACTATTCCCCTTTACACAGGTGTCTAATAAAATTAAATTTAAGGACTATTCAGCCAGATTTTTTCAGACAAATTAGAAGCGTGTTTATGCAATTTTCTTTGGTCTATGCTATAGCCGTCATATTTGACTCTATGCAAAAATTTTTTTGAAACTGTCGACGATAGTGCATATATTGCAAAATCAAACATAGTCATACTGACAATGTATCATATCCCAGAATATGCCTTCCAAGTTAGCAGAAATTGACTTTAGACAGACGACATTATGTTGATATTACAAGATAGAAAAAAATGTGTTCATTCGCTATATTATCAAGTCATTTTTTCACATCAACTCTCTAAAGTGTGTTATTTCGCTTTGTTAAAATTTTATTCTACGGCATTTAACTATTTGGAAAAATAACATTTTTGTTTTGCTTCTCTTACATTGTAAATTGATATATATGAAGTTTGGATATGTTGCTCTACGAACAATGCAATTTTTGTTTAATGTTTTATTTTTGTAGAAAGATGATGTGATATGCAATTTCAAAACCAAACAGAAATATCAATAAAAAGATCATGAATATCTAAATTGTGTTCTTTTATATACCTACAGTAAGTATAGAACACGTGGTTTTCATTTCATTTACTGTGTCTGCAATTTCCGTGCGATGTCTTCATTGTTCTGTGTTCAATATTTAGCAAAAACAAAAATGCAAGTAACAAATTTATGGTAATAAATCTTTCTCGCCTTTAAAGGCTTGTAGTGTGTCTTATGAAATTCATATCTGTAATTGCCTTACAAAGTTTTATCCAAATTAACCGCAATGCAAAGAAGCAATTTGTATAATTTTATAATAGTTCTCTTTTTTCAGTTTATAACAAGTCTTTTGCCTTTCAATATGCGAAATGTCAAAACAAATAAAGTTCGAAGATACCAAATAACTTTTCTTTTAAATGTTGATGGACCCAAAGAAACAAAAAAAAGAGAATATCAGTCAGATTATTGCACCTCATTATTCTCTATCAGATAGAAACTGGTGCCTTTTTATTTATTCTTTATTTATCATATTCAGAAACCTTTACACAAACTGTATTCTTAATACATTGTACAAGTTTTCAAATTTTCGGCTGAAATGTCACAATATGTGAAGAAGTTTGATAGTTTTACAAACAATAATGTTATCAGTTTATAGTTAATCCAAAGTAATGTAAGTGAAACCTACAAAAGCATCCGAACACATGTCGGTAACAAAATACACTATTTAGTGCCTTCTTAATAATAGACATATATATCGGGGGTTACACACTTATAAATTATGTACCTCAATTCAATAAAAGTCATAAAAGTATTTCCATGAAATGTCGGAAAAATTGGTAAAAGCATAATCTAATGACATTAAAATAAGAGGTTCACTTAAGTCTATATCGCTCACCTGGTTCTAAACTGATCAACTGTAAGAAATTGAAATGGCCTTTCTGAACTCCAGTCAGCATGAAAAACATAAACTTGGTGATACTATCTTAATTATTTGCAAATATTTCCACTTTGCTCAAGTCATTTGTTTCCAAAAAGATCACTGTTTTTAAGCACATTTCCCACTGTGTTCAATGTTAAATCATGTATATCTTGGAATTCTCACTGATATGAAAAACACAAACTTGGTGAAGACTACTGACTAATGAACAGTTTCGGTCTAATTATCGCAATTCCTTCTGAGAAGAAAACCTTTCAATGCATTTCCCATATTTTCCAATATTACACTATGTTCCCCTATTGCGTCTATTTTGGAATTAAAATCGGCATGAAAAGCAAACTTGGTGAAGGATCTTTCAATAATCATTACTGAACAGTTTCAGTTTTAATTGTCACAGTTGTTTGCAAGAAAAGGAAGATCTTTAAACACATTTTCTATAGAGTCCAATTTTAAACTACGATGTGTGGTAGCTGCAATCTTGGACTTTGACAGGAAAAACACAAACTTGTTGAAGAACCATGCAGTGATCTTCTTTAACAGTTCTGGTTGAACAGTCTCAGTGATTTCCAAGAAGAATATCTTTCAGGTGTAATTTCCATCGAATCTAATATTTAAATATGTTCCACGTTGTCGGCCATCTTGGAATTCCAATCGGCATGAACAAAAAATTAAAGAATCATCCAAGATTTGTCATGACAAGTTTATGTTTATAATTGTATTTATTTTTTCGAGACCTTCAAGTGCATTTCCAATAGGGTTCGATGTAAAACTATGTTCCATATTAGAATTACAATTAGCATGAATGATATAAACTTAGTGAAAAAACCATGAAGTGACTATTCTTGAACAGTTGTGCTTAAAATGTCCAAGTCATTACCAAGTTGAAGATCTTTCAAGTGCATTTCAAATAGGATGCAATGTTAATGTATCTTCCATGGTTGCAGCTATCTTGGCATTCTAATCTGCACCAGAAATTACTTTTTTGTAAAGGACCTTCCAATGACCCTCCCTGGACATGTTTAGTTCAACTGTCTTAATTCCCAAGAAGAAGATCTTCAAGTGCATTTCCCATAGGAACCAATTTTCTTAGGAATATGAAAACCGACCTATCTCTATCAATGTAATAGACATAACTCGGTAATAACTGGTGCAGATGTACTTTGAAGGAAAATCATACCGCCGGTGTATGACACGAAAGTAAAACATGATCTTCCAGAAAGACAATCTACCAGATTACCCATTATAGTTACATGAAAGTTTGTAAAGCGTCATGCTTAAAGTAATGTTGCACAGTGAGACCACTATGACTTTACTTTAGCCTGCTGTAACGGTATCTGAAATTCTTGTTGATATATACATGTATGTATTAAACTGAATGCCTTGCACTTTTGCATCGCGAAATCTGAGATTGTTAATATTTCTTGTCAATCTGATAGGAATGCTATTTTCAAGACTTTCTTGTAAAGCATTTATACTTGCGATTCTGAAAATTTTTTAGGCCTTCTGGATTTTAACCCTTCATTAAATTTGGACCTGCGACTCAGGAAACCTTAGTCGTTGTCTTCGAATGAACGATTTTGAAATTACTGAGCCTGTATCGCTCACCTGCTTTTAAACTGACCAACCGTAAGAAATTGAAATAGCCATTTCAGAACTCCACTTTCCAAGATAATAGCCAAAAAAGCAAAAAATAGATAAAAACCGTCATTTAAGGGCAATAACTCCTATAAGGAGTCGATTGACGATTTTGATCATGTTGACTAATTTGTAGATCTTCACATGCTGATCATTTTTGCTGTTTACAGTTTCTCTCTATCTATAATAGT
>JAOXYJ010000034.1:1914105-1924712 GCA_028566555.1 Lithophaga nigra
CGCAGGCAATAACTGTTAATGCCCGGCAATAACACGTTATAGACTGATGAATGTAGATACTGCCAGATACAAAATGATATGTGACCGTGTTTGCACCAATAAAATTCAAGAAATAAAAACTGATATGAAATAAACGTTAATAAATTATGTCACAGATCAGGCTAACCAAGCTATAAATGGACAAGTCAATGCTATGCAATGTAAGTGTATGGTACCTGAGCAGAACTAGAGGCTCACCTGAGCCTGCAACTCACCTAGTTCTAAATTAACCAACATTAAGTTCAAAGAACAAGACTTTCATGGGCAATTCACATATGGTTCAATGTTAAACTGTGTTCCACAATGATGGCCATCTTGGAATTTGAACCTGCACCCAAAACAGTTTTGGTAACAGACCCTCAAATTTAAAAGTTTGAACACAATTAGCTTGAACTCTCTTAGTCATTTCCAAGAAGTCCTGCAAGTGTATTTCCCATAGGGTCAAACTCTGTTCCATGGTGGCAGCCATCTTGGAATTTCATTTAGCATCAAAAACATATTTCTGGTTAAGGACTTTCCGACGAATATTTATGAACATGTTTTGCTTCAACTGTCATAGTCATTTCCAAGAAGATATTCAAAGATATTACCCATAGAATCCAATGCTAACTATGTTCCATGTTGAAGGCCATTTTGGAATTTCTGTTGGCATCAGAAATATATTTCTGGTAAATCACCTTCCATAAACGTATATGGACATGTTTAGCTTCAACTGTCGGATTTGTCTCCAAGAATCTCTTCAGGGGTATTTCCCATAGGGTCCAATGTAAAACTATGTTCCAAGTTGGAGGCTATCTTGGAATTCCTGTTAGCATTAGAAACATATTTCTACTAAATCACCTTTGCAATGATCATTTATGCATTTGTTTAGCTTTAACAGTCACACTTGTTTCCAAGAAGATCTTCAAGTGTATTTCCCATAGTGTCCAAACTATGTTTCACGGTGGTGTCAATCTTTGAAGTCCTATCAGCATCTAAAAATAGGCCTACCTTCCAATGAACCTTTATGGACACAGAGAAGACTGATATGTAGAAAGCTGATGGCAGACAATGATGGATGCGAAGTGATGGCAATAGTTCACATGGACCAGGTAAGCTAGAACACAGAAAAGCTCTGTTAAAATATAGGTTATGGTAATCCAGATATACATAGATGGCAACATTTGTCCATATGTGATTCCACATACTTTATTTTTGTTTCATTACATTTTCAGTATGGTACAGCAAAGCAGAGCATCCCTTCACAACCCACAATTTTCTGATGGCAGGAAATTAAAACTATTTTACACTTTTTAATGAAATTCTTATGATGACACACCACTGAACCATGTTTGAGGGGTACGTACTGGATGTAAGAATTAAGCTCCATCTTGCCTACAAGGTTTCTTTTTTATTCTGTGTTATGGTGTGACCTTTGACCTCTGACCTTGAAATTGAATATGACAAAAACAATTTTACCATGTTTGAACAACATTTGATATAAGAATCAAACTTAATCTTGCCTACAAGGTTTATCTCTAATTCAAGGTAATGATTTTGATCTTTGACCTCTGACCTTGAAACTGAATATGACGACAAATACAATTTTACCATGTTGAACAACATTTGATGTAAAAATAAAGCTCCATCTGGCCTTGATATATGACTTGACTTTTGACCTCTGACCTTGAAAATGAATATGCAATAGGGTTCGTATTGTGATGACCCACCATTGTAGCAAGTATGAACAATATTGGATACAAGACTAAATTATTCAGCCTATTTCTGTTATCCTATAATATGACTTTGACCTGACCTTAAAAATGAATTATAATAACCAACCATTGTACCAAATTTGAACAATATAGTATGTAAGACTCAAGCTCTATCTTGCCTACCAGGTTATCTCTTATGCTATATTGAACTTGACCTTTGATCTCTGACATTGATATAAATAGGGTTTATGTTCTTATAATAACCAGCAATGTACTAAGTTTGTTGAACAATATTGGATATAAGACTCCTGCTCTGTCTGTTACACACACTGTTGCACTGTTAACATATAGCTGAAAATGACAACAAACAACCAACATGCAACCATAACTGTACTGAATAAACAAAATGTAACCAACATCTGCAATTATCAACACTAAAACAATGCTATGATCATTTGTATTGATATGTAGCAGCACCAGCATATGGAGTTTACATTTCGCAACCCGTGCATTATTTATCAGTACCATGATTTTCTGGACAGGGCTCAACTGTTGATGAATAAGTTACTCAAACAAGGGTATCTTGCTTCCTGGTTGAAGTCATCCCTACTAAAGTTCTATGGCCGTCACCATGAACTGGTTGATCATTATGGAATATCCATTTCCCAAATGAAATCAGATCTTTTTCCTGGGCCATAGTTGTGTCTTTCCTCTACCCGGACATGACCTCTTCTTGGACCTGACAACAGGCAACACGGCAGGTGTCTTTATAAGAGGCAGGCACTGCCCCCTCATCTGGAACACCTCTGTACACCCCATATTTTTGGTGAGGTTCATGTTGCTTATCCTTGTTTTCAGGTTTTCTTCTTGTGTCTTTGATATTTGTTTGTCCATATCTTAATTTGGATTTTGACTGTGTCCCTGGCATATCAATTTTACTGATTGATCCTTCAATTTTCTTACCTTCTCATGCAGCATAAAAGTCCTACTAAATGTATGATTTCAAAACTGTGACCTCAGTCACTGTATTTCATTCTGACAGTCCCAGTATCAGAGAAAGAAGACAACATCTAAAGTTTTGTATATTTTTTATTTCATTATTTTCAATAATATTTTACTGGATAATTTTAAAACCGTTCACACAAAATCTCTGTCATTAACAGTTTGTTTTAAAGCCATAACATAAAATGCTACCGTAAAATACTGTATGTGTATGAGGTAGATGATATACTGGTTTTTGACAGAGAAAAACTTTTTGTCGTCAGTCCTGGAATAAAGTGTATGCCGATTTTCCATTTATGTCCTCCTGAGGAGCAAATACCTTAATATGTCTACGTGTACTTTCAAGTCCTGACAGCTTCATTACTAAACAGGGCCTGGACTCCTTCCTATAAAGTTTCATTAACCCCATGATAAAAATAAGGGCAAGAACTGAACCATAAAAGATATGGCCTATTAATAAACAAATCGAAACAAGCAGTGCAGCTCAGAAATGTTTTCATATTTTACTGGCCAAAACATGAATACTTTTTTGGTAAAAAATATTCCATATACTGCACTTCTTATTCTGAATTTAACTGAGACAAGACTGTAACATTAGTCTTGTTATTTCCTAATATTTTCGTATGCAGGACACTTACATTCTATGGATGGTAGACACTTTCTGCTCAAGACAATGAATGTGGTATAACACTGGAGTACAGTTTTTAACACATAATATTCAATATTTTTATAGATTCAAAAACACCATGGAAAAAAATAAGTTTGGTAAGAAGTATTGGGGAAAACTGGGCATGCATATGCATCCACCTTTTGTTTACTTGTAGTATTTGTTTTGGTTGAAATTTAATTTAGACACACTTAGTACTGTAATTTTCTTACAATGTACACATGTATTACTGCTCACTTTAGGAGATAAAAATCCCCCAATTTCAAAACAATCCACACACCTCTACAAAAATGTACATATAATGTGTAACAGATCGTTACAATGACACAATTTTAATGACATGAATGTAGATCTACACATATCATCATCACTGACCAATATGTCTTCCCATTCAATACCCTGACATGACAGTCTCTTGCCAGACAAAAGTTTAATTTTAAATCACTTTCAGCAGGGATCAAGTTGGTTTTAAATTTATATTACCCAAGGCCTCAAATCTCAAGCTTAAGTTGATATCTAAACATTCAACATGATAACAGAGCTAACCTTTCTCCACTTTTTGTTTATTGCCAAGATTTTACCTGGGGTTCACCAAGGGGGCAGCAGAAATTTGTAAAGAATTCTGTTGAAAAAAAAAGAAAGGATTACAGTACCAATTAAATGCTGCTGAGAAAAACTGCCTACTAACAAATGACTAAGTTGCACTGAAAATGTGTTGTTTTAAAAAAATTGTGAGAGAAAAAAGATAATTTGTCATATTTTTAAACTTTGGAGAAACATGGTTTCAGTGTTATTCAGTGAAAATTGACAGCAGATTTTCCAAATGAAAGAGAACGAGTAGAATATGTGCAAAGAATGAGGCACTTAAGAAAATATTCAAAACAAATCAAAAAGTTTATTACTCTTTGATAAATATTAACTGAAATGATTAAGTGCCGGCAATTTAAATCTAACAATAAAATTTCGAATGCAGTAATTTTCTCAAATGGGAGGTCATTTTCCCCTCTGAAATTATAATGAATTTTCAAAGAACGGATCTCCTTAGCCATATGTTTCATCAACATAAAATGTTCAAAGAAAAATGAAAACTTTTGAAAATGATAAAAAGTGAATGAGTACATATGTTTATTGATAACAGAAGAAATCTTTTTATGTGTTCTTTGTAAATGTTTTACCCAGATGTTTTTATGTTTTCATAATAAGCCAGCTACTGAAGAAATATAGTTACTCTACTAGCTTCGTGTTTATGATTCATGCCTTGGTAAGGACTCAGTCAACCTCGGCTGATAACAGTCAACCAATGAACAAAAAAATTAAACTACCAAAATGTTCTCCTCTTTCATTCGGAAGTTCCACCTCATTTAATTTTACAGTCTATATTATTAAAAATGGAAATTACATTTAGTATTTTTACATATTTTTGTAACCCTTTAAAGCAATTTGTTTAAAATATTCCTAACATTAAAAAAAATAACTGCAGTTTGCCATGAAATGAAAAGTTGATGAGTTGCTCTTTAAAAGTCATTTTATTTTTGATACATTGTGTTTGAGTACCGAACCCAAGCAAAAATGAAAAAAAGAATATTTTCTAACATTATTTATGATATATTTCATTTTAAGCAGTAGCACATGCATAATCATTTAATGGCCATTCTCTTGTATATGAAAAATTGATTTATAGTTATAATGTTGTGTGTGTATATTAACATGAAAAGGCATAATATTTCACGAGAAATATTTGAGGTACAAAAGGGAGCAGACAGAAAAACTGAGAATTAACTAAAAAGAAGTTAAAAAGCTTTAAACTCAACAGAAATTTAGTTTTTAAAAAAATCCAGTGAACTCTTTAATAATTTAGACAAAAACTATATTCTATTATCTGCAATCAGTATACATTTACATTTACCGTCTGACATTATTAGCTATATCTGCATATCTCTTTTTTAATTTGGCAAGTTTTTAAATGAACTATCAGAAATATTTATAATTTTTAAACCTCATTTATCTCCGAATGTAAATATTCATCCCATCATGATGCGATGGTAACCCTTATTTAAATTTGTATTCATGTATGTATTTCAGAGATCCCTGGCAGCTGTAATTACCTACTGGTTGGGGATGGGGGGTGACAGGACCTACATGACCCTTCACTGAAAACAGATATCTGTTAGGCCAGGAGATATGTATAAGCTCTTATTATACTTTCCACATTTTCTCCATAAAATGGCAGTTTGTTGTGTACTAATCATATTTTTTCACCACAAAATCCTCTTCAGCGAAAATTTCACACTTGAAAATGGGACATGAAAATTACAGGCTATGTGGGTAGATATTGGTTCTGAAATCTACATGTAGCCTGAAAAAAAGGTCTACATGTTGTATTTCTGGAGTACAATGTTTCTGTAAAAAGTAGGAAATTTTGAAATTATACTACCAGATGTATACCAACATGACATCCCATTAAAACAGTATATATACATGTACGCCATATTATGGTGCATCTAGGCTTCAACAGGGTGGCCATGTTACTATTTCACATATTTATTCTTTCTCCACAAACTACTGCATGAATTTTCAAACAATACATTGTATTCACATACCTGCTGGGGTAATGTAAATATTTGTACATGTTTCTCAATGTACATTTAGCATGTTGTCTGTAATCTACATTTTACTAAATTATTCGGGTCACAATGAGTTCCATTACTTAAAATCCATTTAACACAAATTATTTTTTCCCAATTTGATCCAAACAATGAAAAATCTTACCTACATAAACATCCGATGATGAACCTTTAAAGACCCTCACATGAAAGGCTATATGCAGGTGTGCACATAAGAAAGATAATGTTGAGATAAGGCCAGAAACATATTCACAGAGGCCCAAATAACTTATCTTACAAAATTTAACCATAAACCTACTGTAACCAATACCTTTGTTGGAACACGTGTGCCACATTTAAACAAAGAATTTTAACAGCTTTTTCTAGTTAATTGTTCATTAGAAGATATAAATTGCTATCATTAGTTTCAACAAAAATGGGGACTTTTACAATAACGAGTTGATGTAATATTGGAAATGTGGAAATAATATTACAGGAAAGCAATTATCTACTGAAAAAAAAAAATTCAATATACATTTGTATTTGTTTACAGGTTTTGATAAAACAAATTAATATTCATCCCTTTTGATATTAAAAATACAAAGATTTACTATTCTTTTTCATCAGTGACCAAACTAATCTTAAACTAGAGAAAATAAGAGTGTACTTAGAGGACTTTTAACACATTCTAAGCCTCAACTTTTCAACTGATTTTAAATGAATAGGGATTAGACCTAAGCCGATGCATCTATTCACCGAAACTTTCTAGTTTTCAAGTCAAACAGATAGAAAAATTTGCCATTGAACTTTGAGATTCGGTCAACCCTGAAAAGTAATTCAAAAGCAATACTTGTAAAAACTCTAATGAAGAAATAAGTGAAATTAAACACATTTTTGGAGACCATGTCAACAAAGGGGAGTCTGACTGGTCAATATAACCATGTAATTTCCACTGGACTGGACACGGTAATTGTCCAGGGAACAGTGGACAATTCACAGGTCACAATCTCACTTTGACAAAAAAGTTAGTCTTTAAACTTGGTAAGAAAATGGACTATTGATACTCCGATCTGAATGTTAATTATGTTAGAGAAATCCACCCCTTTCCCCTCTGTATTGTATAAGCAAGACAAAGAGTTCTTTTCTCAGTGACCACATTCATTGCCTTTGAGCAGCTAACAGTCTACCATTAAGGATTTAAGTTTCAATTTATGATCACTTAGGTCAAGAAATTTAAACTTGAATGACAAAAGATTTGGGAACGGTTCTATATCCAGTTTTATACTTGTAATTTTATTACAAGTTAAATGTTGATAATGTGTCATTATGTGAAGCAAGGGACCTTAAACATACACTTCAGAAGTTTACAGCTTTATTTTTGTTTTAAAAATATGACTTTTTTTTAATTTGAACAAAAATTCCATGCTAATGCAAAATCACAAAATCACTCTCCTGTACAACCAAATAAAACAGGAAATATCCAAAATATTTTCAGTTCTTGATTTTCAAGACAGACATTGCAGCCTTTGATATTAGATTTTCTACCTTATTAACACGTTTAATTTGTTTTCTTTCAAAAAATTTATTTATGGCATTCAAAACGATATTAATTCAAAATATGAAACAAAAGACAAAAAAAAAACAACTTTAGTCATTTCAAAACTGAATCCTTTGCCCACAAAATGACACAAAGCAGCTACATTTTGCTCATGGACTTTCATACTTTAATTTGCATACTAAAAAAAACAAGCACACACAAAAACATATCAACAATTGCACAAAGAACTGATATCCATGTTATCACATACTTTCATCTCAACTTGCACACTGAATCAAATAACTTGAGTAAACTTGCAGCACTGCAACACTCATAACAAAATTCAAAGGACACATTCATATCCAAATATGTATCAAAACTTTCCATGTAGTCAAATACACTGCTATGGATACATGCGTCGCTTTGATTCATACACATTAAATAATCTGATCTATATAAGGTAACAACAACGTAACAACAGAATCCATCTTTTGTAATTATCATGATGGAATCGATAGGAAAACACATAATAGCACTGACAGTAGTAATATCCTAGATGAATACAAATGTTTTGTCCTCTCCGTGGACGCACTATTAGGTTCTGGAGGCAATGAAGTCCGGTTCTTCACAGGAAATCCTGGGTCCAATTTATTCATGTCCCGCCATGCTTGATACGCAGCTGCAGTAAAATTCTCGTCACCTGTTGTCAAGAGATCAAAAACACAAGAATCAAAGTAAAAATCCACAAGACTAGCACCACGGCAAATCTCAGTCGCTTTACTCAAAGACATTTTACTAAGACGATTTGTTTGACGAACTTCAGAAAAATACTTTTTGTAATTAATTCTCTCGTTATTTGGACATCCTTGAACACACAATTCAAGATTGTCATTGTTTCGACTGGAATTCAAAACTTCCTCTGGCATTTTTATGGCAAATGTGAAATAGCGTCCAATCTGTTGCACTTTTATCGTAGTGTCAATGAAACGCATATAAATTTCAACACTTTTTCCCGGTTCTTTTTCAACTATTTCCACACTTTTTTCGGGACCATAGTGTGTTTGTCCTAATGAAAATGAACCGGGTAGATTATCTGTCTGAGCAGTATATGTAATAAACTGATCCGATGCACAAGTTTCATCTTTCTTGATAATGACTGTCAACTGAAAAGGAAAGAAAGAATTATCAAACTAATCTGTTTCATTAACTTTATAATAAAATCAACAACAACTGGTATTATGTGAGTAAATGGATCTTGTGTATGGAACATGTACCTATATGGATACAAATGATCTACTACAGAAAGATCAGTGATACTCATGATACTGTTTGTATTTTATTTTTGTAGTGGCTAGGTATACATACATGTATGTAGCTAGCAATGAAAAATTTACTTAAAATGTAAAAAAAAAAATGAAACAACTACAGAAATTTGAGGATAGAGACAATCTGATGAATTGATCCCATCACTAACCACTAAAGCTCATGGAACAAACTGCCTGTTGAAAAAGACTGAACTGAACGTATTGTACTTCTCAGTTAACAGTGTTACAATGAAGTGTTTGGTTGGTTGTTATGGCTTACCATCACATTTAGCAAATTTTCAGCTATATCATGGCTACCAGACTTGCTGGAGAAGGGATGTCCAGACAATACTGAAACCCAAAACCCCTGATACACTGTACATGTCTGGAAATCTTGAAATGTGATGCAGGGTGAGTATGACTTGAAGACCTGAAACCAGGAGAGGGTGTGATAGTGGTGAAATTCGACTGTCTTTCCAGCAAGTTTTTTTTGTGTTTAGCTATAAAGTACAGTATAGGTGTGTGATTTACATGACAAGACTGACACCTGAGGAGTAGAATTAATTACCATAAATGATTTAAACAGGTATTTACAACATTCACCTGTCCAGCACTACAGATTTATTTTATATAGGGCTAAAAGGGGGATATGCCTTTTTATATTTCATTTCTTTTACAGTTTGGAACTTTTTTCTGATACAAATGACACAATAAACTTTTTGCTGGACTTAAATGGTGCCTTGCCTATATAACCTGATAGATATTTTTTCATCTTTTTTTCAATTTTTTCTATCTAACACTATACACGTATTTACTAGTAAGAAAACTTTTACACTAGAGAAAAAAAGATTGATCTTGCACTGGTGTAAACCCTCTAGATTCATAGTGAAACAATCTAAAGTAGTTCACATCAAGAGGTGGTTTTTGAATCGATCTTTTCTGTTCTGAAAATTAAATTGATTCAATTAAAATAAAACTAATAATGAACATGATGCACCAAATTTAACACTGCAATATAAACACATGCATATCCTGCTGAAATACAGTAAGTAAAATGATAAAAGGTCAAGGCATGGCATGGACCAATTAGCATGATTAGGAAACTGTGTTACTAACAACAGAAGTTTGTTCCTAACAGAACTATGTTCTAATAGAACTTTGGCTTGCCTAAGCAAAAGCCGGAAAACTAGAAGCACATCCCAAAGAATTCAGACATTTTTTTAAGCATATCTGCAACAGTATTAACAACTGCCAGAGGTCACCCCCAGATTTAAACATTCAGGATACATGTGTTGAAATAAGAAACAATAAAAAATGTACATGTACATGTATGCATTAAACCCCGTTTGACATGATCCTAGTTTTGAATCAAGAAAACTGAATTTAAGTTTGTGTATATATAATCCAAGTTTTTATAATGATGTGTCAAAGTTTTGGTTACAACAAACAAAATGGTGTTCTGGGAAGGTGAGGAAGGCATTCCCATTTGTCTTGCATTGCACAATATGTTACCAAGGTGGCGGAGATTCAAAGAGAAGTCAAATCATTGTCGCTTTCTTTTTAACCTCGTCTTGACAGTGCTCATCTTTTACATTCCATAAATGTAGGATACTGCTCTATAAAGTACATTTGTAAATCAAAGTCTTCCACGAGATCAGTACCAAGATTGTAGTCCTTTTTACTTTTTTCCAAAACTTCCAACCTGCCATTTATACAACACCTTGTTTGTACATTACTTATACAAATGGTTCATGCTGTTTT
>JAOXYJ010000034.1:1982834-1996280 GCA_028566555.1 Lithophaga nigra
AAATAAAGGTGTTATAGGATGAAAGAAAGCAGCATACATTTTGAGAAAAAAGCTTGAACTTGTTGATATGAAATTCTACTCTAATGCAAGTAAAGGCACATAAAAAATAGTGACAAAAAGTGAAGTTTTACATGTAAATGAATTACTTTGGTAGTGAAGAATTACAATCAAAGTGAAAAAAGGTGATTTCTTGGTATTTCATAGGAAATACTGCACCAGATTCATTAGAAATAATTATAGGTTTTTCTTGTAATTGATAGGTAAAAATGCATCGGAAATGCATTAACTGCACCTAGTCTATAATTTGCACCTGTTAAAAGTAAGTATCTGGTATCAGATGGACTAAGTATAACAAATAAGGTGGTATTTTTATACAGATATATTGTACTATCTGGGGAATTTTATCAAGAAGATCATAACTTGTCCTTTTGTGTAAGGTGAAATGTTAATCTATCATGAAAAGTAACAATATTACAAATAAAATACATATCAAAGTTCTGGATTCCAGGTAGGATATTTAGTTAACACATTGTAATACACGTTTTATATTCAGAATCCTCTTGTATAAATTTGTAGATGAATTTAATATGGAAAACAGCATTGTTATCATCTTGAATAAATATGGTGTACAAAAGGAATTTATGAATATGAAATTAAATTTTTGGTCTGGTAGACAAAATTTTAATGATATCTATAATTTTTATTGGAGGAGTTCGGTTTCATCCCAGATTGTTAAACATTCATGTCCTTAAAAAGAAGCTATAATCCAAGTGCATGTTTTTACTTATGAATATGATGCTGCTATCATTAAACGTGTCATTAATGTAAGATGAAGAACAGGAAAATCTTTAAAAAGTACACTTTATATGCAATGTACTTTTTTTTTGGAAAAAAATTTTGTCAGTTTTATTACAGATAAAAATAAACTAATGGTAATAAATAATTAAGTATCTGACAGTACCATGCATTTTGAGTTTTGACATATTTTTGTTTTCTTTACGTTCAAATAATTGAAATTTCATTCACTTCTCAATCTGAACTTCACCATGCCATCTTTATTGGTGAAAGAGAAGTGATTACCGGTATTTTCTTGAATCTTGTAGGCTAGGAACATTCTTTGGAGGACTGGGAAGGTTCAAAAATATATTTAAAGAGCAAGTGCAAGTACAGGATAAAGAATGAGTGTAGATATATATGTTCATTGAACAGCTGATGTTGAGAAATCAAAGGGTAGTTCTGAAACCCCGATTCCATCAATACCTTTCAAAATATATACTATTTTTTTTTTTAAGAACTTTGATGGTTTATCAGTTAGTAAAGACCTTTGTTAAATTTCAAACCTGCCATATGGATTAAGCAATAGGTATACTTACATGAAATGCAGGATAATACTTGAACTATGACATTTTTGTTGCCTGACCTCAGCAGTCGTCCACCAAAAGCAATACAGGTACTCACCTAAATACCTTGCTCAGACTTAAAAGCAGCGACTTGTCTAGTGATATCTATATCTCTTACTGACAGAAAGGCCAGAAATCTGGAAAGTCACTGGTCAAACATGTGCATCTACATTTCGTACTGTTCTGCAGGTAGCATCAAAATAATTAAAAAGTGAAGGCATTGAGTGGACAAAAGTGTAACAGATGGACAGACATTACTGTTATGTCACATCCTAACTGCCGACAATACAGTAGATTGCCCTAGTAGATTGTAAGTGGTCCTGGGTAAAATAAGACTCGTTCACAATGCAGATATGTGATACAAGCTACCAAAATCACACAATCCTGAAAAAACATTAAAATAGCTGGTTAAAACTATAAAATTTTTAATTAGCTTGCATCAGATCATGATAAGAATTGAAATTTTTGGATCTATCTCCCCTTTGATCTTTTTGAAGTGATCAAATCTATGCAAACATTAGTGTCTTTTTATGTGTATTAGGTTTGTTTACTTTTATTTTACAGTTTTGAGTGTTTAAAATGTTTGTGTCTTAACTTTTCTTTTGAAATAGATTTTGATTTCGTTATTGTGTCAACAGTTTAAAATCTCATTTTCATCGATGGAGTGTGATTATGATGGTATTGGTTATATGAGGTCTTCAGTGTTTGTACACTTTATAAATTACTAGTTCAGTATATTGACTTTGCATTCACGAGATATTACCTAATTTTTTGCACCTTTTTGTCAAAATAAATAATGGAAAATTCCTCTGGAGTGAAAGCAAGTGCATTCATTTACAGTAGTGACATGTGACATTTGTATATCGTGTGTCGCATGTATTGCAGAACTTACAAAAACTGTTTGAGTTGTCTATCTATATAGTTTTTAATATTCATGTTGATTATCATGATCAGGAAGTTAATCAAAAGTATGTTGTCTTGAGTTATGCCCCTTAATCAGATTACAATGATAGTTGGAATACTTCCCCTTTTTGTATGTGAAACTGTGTATTTTCAATTATAATCTTGTAAAATAAGATCTTCCATTTAAAGTAAAGTTAGGTGCTGATGAAAATTAAATATGAAAATATTTTAATTTGGATCTGCTATTAAAGCTTTATTTTTAAGAAACATATTTTTCATCAATTTATGCACAATTATTATGAGCCTTCTTTTGAAATATTTGAGCCAGAACCTTGATCTATCTTTAACAATGCTATTCATCAATTTTACTCCATTATCGATAATTTGATAGATTACAAGATATCAAAATTCTAAAAGATTGCTAAAAAATTGAAACTGACATTTATTAGCTGTAGATGGTGTGAAATGAAAAAAGAAGATAGAGGTGTTTTTCACCATACATGGAACTTAATTTGTACAATTTAATGTTTAAAGTTTATTTGACTAAAGGTGTTTTGTGAAAGAACACTTTAATAGATAGTGGTGGTATTATCATCAAACTGTCAACAGAAAATGATATTTTAAAGATCTTCTAATCCTTTACAAATCTAGGTTTCAATTATAGTGGGTTGTTCAAAAGCTCACTGGTTTAAGGTGGTCTGCGGCTTGTGTTGATTAAATTGTTCAAATAAGGAAACGTTTATCATGGTTATAAAGATGTATTTTGGTGGTCACAAAGGTTTAAAGGTGATGTTGGTTTATATTTTATAACTGTAATTGGTGACCTTTTGTAACTGAGGCCATTTGAGAGTAATTATCAGTTTTTGGTGGTATTTTCCTATAAATTACAGCCCAAACACATTTCATATTTGTATTTTGGTAATTTTCTATGGTAAAATGAACTTTCTGGTTGCAGCACTCTTATGAAAAGGATATAAATTAACTTTTTATTAAGCTTTTATTATTTTATAATTACATTGAGGCTTGTTTGGAAAATTTTTTGGTTTTTAACAAATTTTAAGTAAGAGAAGAAAAAATTTTGTTTCTCGCATTGACATTTAGGAGGTTTCAGTGGCTTCAGAATTTGGAAACCAAATCTTTTAACAGTGGTGTCATGTTATATTGCAGACTTTTCTGTCTGTGTTTAGAAATGACATTTGCTAACTTAATAGTTGAGGAAATAAAAAGCTTAAAAAATTTTGTCTTTAACTGAATTTTTTTAACATTTAAGTAATTTCTTATAAAGTACATGTACACGTACCTATCTCTTTGATAAACATAATACTTTTCACACTTAAAAGCTTTCGTTTCATTAAAGTAGGTCATATTAGGTTATTAATGGCACAATCTTCGACGTGTGCATTTATATTTGACATTAAATTAAAGCAAAACATGCTATTATGTGTTCCAAATATGTACTTTTGTCTCCCGTAGAAAGCTGAAATAATTGGATCTTGGTAATATGATCAAAAGACTTTCTGGTATTTTTTTTTCAAAATTATAGGTCAAAGCTAGTGGTTCAAATTATTTTATCGTCATGCATTGGGCATTTCCGAATAAATTTGAAAGCAAACCTATTTACAATCCAAACTACATGGTAAGAGTTATTGCCCTTGCCTTTTGAAGTTTAATATATAAACTTTGTATAATTGCAGATATACAATGAGTAACAAACTCTGGACTGTGATCTCTATCATCTGTATTATTCTTACTGTTAATGTGTCTTCATACAACCAAATAGCTGTTAAAGGTAAGGAGTTATTTCCCTTGAACATAATTTACAGTAAGGAAACATAATTTTTTTTCTTGGTTACTAACATAAGGATGGTATCTTACAGGAAATGTGCTGAAGACAAAAGCCACTCACCTTCAGCAGAGACTGAAGACAAGTTAAAACATTGAACTGTATAAATAATATTTATGACGCTTGTACCTGTTTATTTAAAATTAGTGGCCAGTTGTCTAGAAATTGAAATCTTTCCTAATCTTGAAGGTGACATGTTATCTTTAAAACATAATAAAATGTATGATAGTTTTAGTTATATAGAGGGTGTCATAACTTGTCATAACTTATTATCAGTTAGATGATAACTGTACACATTAACACATTGATTCTAAACAGATTGATGTCGCCTACTGTGTAGCTATTTACCTATCAAACACACCCCACAGATTCTGAATTTAAATTAATACTTGTGTAATTTTTTTAAGTGGGAAAAACTACATGTGTTATTTAAAAAGTGGGAAAGGAAATAGGGCAAAGAAGAGTTTTGTAATATAGGCCAGGTAGAAAAACTTGAAGAACAAAAACAGCAGAAGAATCATTAGCATAAGCAGTTAAATGTATCTTTCCAACTTCCAGATTCAGGATGTGCTGACAGATCAAGGATAGGATTATATGGCCATGACAACATTGCTACGTGTCAAGGACAATGGCAAGGTCATATACACAACAGTAGTCATTTATGTGCCCCAGGATGGAAGGTGTGTTCATATAAAGACAGGGACCTACTGAGAACAATCTCCTGGGAGGAGGCTATATCAGTAGAAGGATGTTATGGTATAAATGCTGCACAAGATGGTGGAAAATGTCAAAAATGTGGAGATGACTATGGCCAGGTTAGTATAAAGGTTAAGGAGATGTTTATATCTGTAGGCTGGCATATGTTACAGTGTAAATGTTGTACAGGATGATGGGAAATGTCAAAAATGTGGAGAGGACTATTGGCAGGGTAGTATGATGGTTAGGGAGATGTTAATATCTCTAGGCAGATGTTACAGTGTAAATGTTAATAATGGGAAATGTAAAAAATATGGCAAGGACTATGGACTGGTTAGTGTGAAGGGTTTGGGGAGGGGGTAATAATTATATCTGTAGAGGGATGTTACAATATGAATGCTGTACAGGATGATGAAAAATGTCTCAAATGTAGAGACAACTGTGGACCAACTGTGAAAAGAATTGACCTTCGGGAGGTGATTATATCTGTAGAGGGATGTACAGTCGGATAGTTGGAAATGTCAGAAGTGGGGAGAAAACTATGGAAGAATTTCATAGTTATTAGATCATTTGGGACTGTTGATGTCAAATAGGAGATTATAGAAAACACTAGTTTAAATCATCGAGTATAAATTGAACATTTGTTTGTCAGGGAAAACTTTATAATTTCATTCCATTTCCTCACTTTTCCTAGTAATAGTTAAAGGTATATTGAAGAATCTGAGCCAAAATCAGTGGCAAAGACACTTGAATTGTCTCTATTAGATATATTCTTATGAAAATAAAAAGTTTGTATGTTTTCATTGGTGGTTTCTGATAAATAATGAAAACCACCACAAAAAACAGTTTTTAGTTGCTAGCTTTCAGTGAGTTAGTTTTGGCTGAAGTTTTTAGAAATTCCTTAATATAGAAGATTTGACTTCAATTTAACCCTTGCATCTAGTAGAGTGATCATGTTTTCTTATTTTGTACTTTTTGTACCCTCATGGACTCTAATATTTTTATTATCTGTTCACCAGTTAATTAGGCATGGGAATATAGTGTTTCATCCGTTTGTCTGTCTGTCTGTCCATTTGTGATTGGTTAAGTTTTGCATTATGGTAAAGATCCCCAAAACTATATATCATAGAGCAATATTTTCTGTGTGGATACATACTGGATAGTGCTTAAGAATCTGAAATGGATTGGAACACCCAACCTACATTTATACATGTGTGACTCTGGTTAAGTTTTGTATTAAGGGAAAGATTTAGGATACTACAAGTCATAGCACAATGATATTTTGTCTGTGGATATATCTGGGATAGTACCTGTAGGATCTGACCTCATTTAGGTCACCCCAACCTACGTTTTATGGATGAACAGATTCTGGGTAAGTTTTGCAATCAGGTCAAATATTCTGATATCTCTGGCTACTTCTTAGATAGTAACCAAAGAGTCTGAGTCACTGTGAACTACATTTTACACATGAGTGACTCAGGTTGGTAAATCAGTCAGGCAAGGGGATAAGCTGTCTGTTCCAACTGCTCCAGCTCCTATGTTTGGTAGTAAAATATGTGTTCTGTTTCTAGTCTAAATATCTGTGATTCTTCTGGATTGTCACTGTAAATTGCTCATTCTTACACTCATTTAGCAAGCTACATGTAAGCCATTCCATAATAAAAGTAATAATCTGTAAGAACTTAAAGTTTTATGCAAATTTTCAGGCTGCTGCAACCACATTTAAATACGGTAAAAAATCACTTTTCATTAGTAAGTAATTAAGTAAACTTTTATGTCAGAATTTGTTGAAATTTATGGCACTTTATTTTAAAAAATCTGAGTCTAATCTGAAATGTAAATTCAGTTTATTCTGGAATATGGGAATAAAATGCAAATTTTATGGGCTATTCTACTTTATTTTGAAATTATGGAGGTCATGTGAACATATAAGGAATTAATTCTAAATACAGCTTATACTAAATTGAAAAATCTCACACTACATTAACTTTGAATTCAAAGTTCTCTATGAAAAAGGAAATGATGATTTTATAAATTTTTTGCTTAATTTTATTACTATAAAATATTCCAAAAGGAACTATTAAATGAGGTCCATTGTGAAATGTAGGTCAGAGAAAAGTTCTCATGTGTTTTGTATGAGAAAAATTGAAAATATTTTCAAATTTGGGCAAAATCTTGATGAATCATTGTATTTTTTGCTTGTAAACAACCAGAAACCCAAGTATATACCATGGTACATAAATAGACAGACAATACTGATGTACTGAGGACTTGGTTAACAAGTAGACTGAAGTCTTCAGGTGTTCACCAATTATAATTAGTTACTGTTTTATCTGGGTGTTTAGGGATCAGTAATCAAAGTCTATATACAGGATGAGGTTCAGGTATTCTCTCAAGATTATCACCTGATTAGACAGATAAACTTGTCAACAATGTCATCAGTATGTTTTAAACAGTAGATAGTTATCATTAGGCTGCAAGGTCATCTTAACACCTTTAGTTGTTTCTAAACTCCTGAATTGGGAAGTTTTCGTGACCGGAAATCCAAATCAGTCCACATTTTAGTCAGTTATTATGAATGACAGTTGAAGGATTGGTACTGACTTTTCACAGACTTCAGACCAAATGATGAGGAAGTTTTTTCATGTTTTTACTATTATTATAATGTTGATATTTAGTTGTTACTGAGGTTAAATGGTAAACATCCAAACCTTGAACATAAAACATTGGTACCTTGGAAACCTGTCTAAACCAGACCCTCATAAAAGCAGCTGTCCATTATTTTTGTACAATACCAGTATTGGTAATATTTTAACCTCAGTAGTCTGTACCACCCCTCTAAATTGGCCGAGTGTTTGGTCCAAACCACTGGCCAATTTAGAAAAGTTTCACAGTAGCAATTTTTTCCTTTTCTTATGTCCTGCCAGGGTGGAAGACACACATGGCAATATCTTTGTCTATTCGTATGTAATTTTGCTTTCAGGTCCATTTCAAATATACTGCAGCAATAAATTTCATTGGTGAATACATGCACATTAGGTAATTCTTAACAGTAAACAACTGGCTCACCATAACCTACATTTTATCTTGAACAGTGCTGGTTTCATTATATGCCCCCATCACACTGAAGGACAGGCATCTATGTCTTTCAAACATATTTTTGTTTGTGCTAGACAAATTATAATGTTCTCATTTTACTTAGCACTTGTTGATACGTTCTTTTACACAATAATTTTGGTGTTCAGAAGAATATAGACATAAAAGTAAACTTAGAGCACTTTGGAAGTTTTATGGTAAATTATTAGACCAGTACAAAGTGTCCATCTCACTTGTGGTTGTAAACATGTTTCCCTGTTATATAATCATTAGTCTCTACCATTCGAAACTTTTTGTATACCGGTTTTGAGAAATGGAACTTCACGACAAGTGCAGAAGTTTTCCCATCGATTTCATGTTGTCTGATCTTTCGTTCTGTGTGTTTCGTTTTTTCTGTTATCTATACGGGTTTTGACTGCACTATATTTTTTTAGTCACTCACTGTATTCTACTGTCTTGATTCAGTTTTATGTACTTGTACTTTTGTGTTGTATATCATTATACTATTTGGATTGAGTCGTATACTTCGTATACTAATAATTGAACACAACATTAATTTCATTTGATATAAAAATGAATGTACCGATGAGATCTAGCAATTTAACAGATAAAGTTAAGGTCAAGCGATATTTCATGAAATGGAAATTGTAAAATTGAACTGCAAATACAAAAAAACAATGATATGAAAAAAAAAACAATGATAGAAGCAAGCATTTGAAGTGTTCCATTGTTGTGTTATAAATAACGATTCATACATTGCCTTTTTCATATCGGCCCGGTTACCATCAGTAGACCTCCATATCGGCTTGAGACACAATTGAGGGTCGATAGGGGTAGAGGAATGGTAACCGGTTGATATGTTAAGATATTTATCATATATTTAAAAGAAATTTGTTTGTACATGCCTATCCCAAACTGAATTTGTTTAACGTTTTCTGTCTTCGCGTGCATTTTTGATTGATTCGACATATGACAATGCGTCTCAAACGAGAGTAGAAGTTTCTTCTTTGCATGCTTGGATGCTGAAGCCCGTGACCGAGGTTTTGACATTTTACAGTCGACTGGAAAGTGGAAGTGACGCTACTTCGGGGTTACTTTAATGAATCAAATGTTAACTTTCGGCTTTATTATATACAATACATAACATTTTTTTGCAAAGTATGCGATAAAAATATAAGCAAATTTGAAAAAATTCTTTGAGGGACTGATGCGGTAAAGAGCTAACATGTCCTCTACAAGACTACGCATGCAGCCGCAATACAAGAATATAATAAATGTGTGCGATACCCCCAGGCGCTACAGATCTAATGCGAACTTCGATAATATATATTCTGAAAGTTTTATGTTAGTTATAAAGTGGTAAAAAATCTGAATAATTCTATAACAGATCAGTTGATTTTTTTACGAAAAAATTTTTTATAAATAATTCTTTTGACGAAAATACTAATATGTTTACCTTCGTTTATTTTTTAAAAAAGTTAAATTTACTTTCTTGATTTTTCTGTGGTAATTATCTATCAACGCATAATATTGGGTTGATATGATCGAACGTGATAATACCCCGCCATAAATTGATGCTTCCAATTTAATATCATATTACAGAAATGTAAACACATTAGCCTAAATGTTTAAATTAGCATCATATATCAGACGTCAAATTTACACGACGTCAGACTCGTCCTATTAAGATGCATAACATGCAAATTCAATTTCAAATAGAAGGCCAGAAGAACAACCGTTTGGTTTGTTTAAAATCAATTATCAGTAAAAATGGCGCTTCTATACTCACAAACTTTTTCGAGTATTGACATTTCGGGAGAAAATTTGCTTATATATCTTATATCAATTATAAGAAAAATAATGTATTAGTATGACCAATCAATCATCCCTGTTTGTACTGCTGTGTATATTTTGTCAAGTCCAAGACGCCATTAGCATTTTCTTGTTTAGGCAAATGTTATGAAATTTAAAATAAATTTGTTGAAATAATGCATTATAGTGTACAACGTCCTAACACGAGTTGTCAATTACCCGTATAAACTGTTTACCCAATATTTTTGATAAAAAGATTGTTAATGTAAGAAATGTCTACAAATATGCATGGCGGCTACCACACATTACGTGCGTGTCGAGTACGTGTAAACAAGTGGATAATTTGCCATCACTTTAATAGATTTATTAATGCATTATTAATTGATTGGTTTTTGTTAACGTTGAATTATGACGAAACTAAAAATTAGTTCTATTTAAGAAGTAAAACTAATAATCATTTTAATCTTCACGTTTGAAAATACCTTAATTGCATTTGATGACCTACTTGAACACGAACTGATCCTGCCTGTATGCAAAGCATATGTTAAAAAAATAATACCATATATCGAATCACTACAAACCGGTTTCTAGTAAAAAACCTGCTGTTATCTATTATGAAGAAATGCCTTACTTTATATCTTGAAAAAGATAGCATAACGTCAAATAATGTTAAGCAAGTCTTAGAATAATTCGGGAAAATGTTCCTCAGAAATGACTTAAACAAGCTATTACAATTTTTCAGTTATAATTCAGATTAAAGAATGCATATATCTTTTCTTCTGGAACCATTCATCATGGTAAAAACAATATGTCACAACAGAAAACAGCTGTATCAATCATTTTGTACTTTCAACTTAGTTACTGTTTCAAATTGAAATAAATAAACAAAAAATAATAATAATAAACAAACAAACACACGCAACAGAAAACAATATAATCGTAAAAAGAGTTCAGAAAGATCTGAAGACAGAAAAAAAAAGAAACCATTTCTTACATTTTGATGTTGTAGCTTCACTCTTTTTACGTCAACACATCCAAACTACAAATAAATAAAGCAGAAAAAAGAAACGTTACTTTTCTTCACTAATGAGAATGTTTACAACCGCTGACACTACAGTTTGGATGTAACTCCTGAAAAATACCAATACACTTCAAGTAAAACCAACAAACAATCCAACTGGCTATTCACTTGTATTTACAGAATGTTATCATCGGGAGTATGTCCTGACAAAACGTATAGAAAATTGATCATTTATTTCTTTATAAGTAGTTTTTAAACTCATTTTTAATTGTTGATACATTCTTACAACGAGTGGATACATAAGTGTTAACCCATTGACAATACTTTGCGGTATTTACTCAGATCTTCTCATCGGGATGATCTCCACCAATATTGACAAACAATTGACATTAGTGCTTTTCCAGACAGGTTTCAAGAGTAGCAAATTCACAAAATTCAATTATTTCTAGTGGATCTTAAGTCTCGCGTCAAAACATCAATAATTCTACTTCTAAATAACAGAATTTTAATAAAGAAACAAGTATAATTTGATGGCATAATTTTAATAAAGTACTGTATGAACAGGTAAAAGAATGTTTATGCTTCCATTGGCAATGCATAGTAGAGCAGTTTACTTCTTTCTTCTTCTACCTACCCCTCTTTTTTTAAATCAATGTCCATTTATCATTAATTCTGAAATTTTGCAGTACCTGAATATATTTGACAAGGTAGATTATTGGTTTATCACTGAACTTTGGATAGAGATTGTATGTAGCTGAGAAAAAAGTTTATTTCACGATGTCACCTTCCGTAGAATTTTCCAGAGAAAAAGATCTGTATCTGAAACCAACTTTTATCAGTGATCAACTTATTCCTGATTAAACACTGAGTAATCGCCTTTCTTGGAGCTTGTGCAGAAGATTATTGATTATAATTCAATATTGAAAAAAAAAGATTTCAAGGTTTTAAACTCAATTTTCTGATAAACATCACTTATTGAGTAATTTGTGTCACATTGATTCAAAAGACATATCACTATAAAGGTGTTGATGTAAGAACTTGTAGAGTGGTTTGGGAATCAGGGAGATTTGTTATGTACTAGCATCCCATGTAAGAGTTAAATTCATTATCCTTTAAAGTTACATTCCGTGATAGTGAACATCAAGAATAACTTTTTAATGTAGTTAGTATGTGCTTTATTTTGCTTTCTTTATCAAATTGTAAAATGAAATACAATAAAAACGATTCTTTTTGCATTCTGCTTTTATATCGAATGTGATAGGATATTGTCTCGTACACATTATACTTTAATATTTATCGAATTGCTGGGCAGGTGCAGTTCTGTACAGATCACATATTTTTTTTACTTCTTCTTCAACTGGACAAGTAGATTTTTAAGCAGCACATGGACAGGGCACATGCTTTTTTCACTAAGTCTTGTTAAAAATATTTGAATAAACAAAATTACACAAGCAAAACATATTTATTGTATTATCATAGCACAGTATACTATGTATGAGACCAGTCTATTAGGCACATAGGAAGTGTGATTTTGAAAGTTGTAATTACTTTTTTAAGCAAGATCGTAATTGTTTTACTCACTTTATATATAACATGCTCTATTCAGATCATAAAAAGCCAGATTTTTATGATAGCTGCCCTTGTAATTTCTATACTGTCCTAACGTTACTTCTAATGTTCTGTCTTTAGTTATCAGTGTTATGTTTTGTAGTCAGTGTTTGTCCTTGTGTCTATGTTTGGCCAAACGTTATATGTTCTTTTTGATTTACGGTTTCTGGCTGCCCATATGGTATCTTCGAACTTTACTTATTGACTATCACAATAATTGAAAGAATATCTCGAACTGTTTATGTCCCTTTAATAGATGTTTGGAAACCATAAATGATGACTGTCGAAAGGGGACTTGACAAAAAAGTGTAATTTAAATATATGTTTAGAAAGTGATACAAATTGCTGTTACGCAAGCAATAATTCACTGTTAAAATAATAGAGCAACATCAGCTTTTTCATTTAAGTTGATTATTTCTATTATAAACTTTCAATACATACTGGTACACCCTTCCATCAAATTTTCCCAGTCTGTTGTGTAATCAGTTTCCTCCACCATTATTACTGCATACCCATTATTTTTAATGAAAGAAAGTAGCTCGTAGCTGTTTTTTGAACATTCACATATAACAGGTAAGTGCCTGTAAAAATTGCAAATAGCAATCCTTACTTTAAATGTAATGGAAAGACAGTTCCAAAATAAAGATGAGATGTCAATGGATGTAAACTGCTCGACTGTTGCATTCTTTAATTTAAATCACGAACCATAAATATCTTACAGAAAAAGAAACTAGAGACTCACTTGGTTATAACCTGACCAATTGTACGAAAACGAAATGTTATCTTAAATTCTTCATGACTAACTTCGATGTAATTGCTTTATTCTTTCCAAAAAGGCCATTGTGCATGTGATTTGTATAGTGACTTTCTAAACAGAGCGAAATTGCTGTCACAGAAAATACATAGCCCGGGTAATGTTCAGCCTTTGTTAATATCGTCACCACAGAAAGTTTAAGGCTTACATCATGGTTTGAAAGATCGTTACGATTGTTCGATCTCACAAATGAGACTTGACATCTTTATTTAGATTTCTCGTCTTACTGGATTTGACACTCCACGGAATTGAC
>JAOXYJ010000034.1:2016226-2028746 GCA_028566555.1 Lithophaga nigra
AAAACCTGAGTGAGGGTACTCTTCTTTCGGAAGCTCTCGTGTTTTCCCTACGGACGAGAAGTTCCTGGACTATGGTTGAATGAAAGCTCTGATACCTAGCAAGTGTATGGTACTGAGCCCTGGATGGATAATTGCCTCCTTTCTCTGTTACGGAATCGTCTGTTGTCTATAGCGATATAGTGCAAATAGAATGGGGGACACTTTTCGGAAGCTCTTGTATGTTTGGTACGGACGAGAAGTATTCGGACTACTGTGTGATTGAAACCTATTATACTAAGGTTTCATATCCCGCACAGCATTGGGTGGGTAATTATCTTGTTCATCCGTTACGGTTCATCCCGAGTCGATATGCCGATCGCGTCCTTTCGAATTGCAGGCTGGAGTGCACGCTAGCGAGAATTACAGGCTAGCTTCACACTGGTGCCACCGACACGATTTGAACTATATATCTATTAATTAATTACTAAATTAATTTATTCAATACATGATTTACCTTACACTAAAATGACCGAAATAAACTTTTTTTACTGCCGGTGTACCAAATATCCGTCTCCTAGGTGGAACTAGACAACGTTTTTACCGTACTATATGATTTTTCAAGTCACAAAGTAAATTTACGGTAAAATATCATTTCTCTTATTATCTGTACATGTAATAGCACCTTGTTATATTTGCCAACCAAACCTTTTTTGTCACAATCTAAAATTCTTTAAATGAAACTGACATGTATGCATTTTCGAAATCAAATATAATCATCATCCCCAAAATAATAGATGTAGACGGTTAATCTGGCCAAATAGAGATATTGACGTCTGAATCGATTAATAGATTCTTACACAAGGACATATAAAAAAAAACAGCCTATCTGCAACATTTGTGAGAAATCTCGTCTTTTCCCGACAGAAAGGAAAAAGACGAAATCTTTCTTATACGAGTGGCAGATAAATTCCAATCTTGAAATTTGGACATTTGAAGTTTGACCCGTGTTGCTACTTAAATTACACTGATTGCGCACTTGCACATGGAAGAGTGTCTCACGAACTCTGTCTTCCGCGGGATATGTCTTACACTGAAAACAGCCATTTACAGAAAATTTCGGTGTCTTCTGTACGATTTGTTGTGGGATACTGGAAAAGAAAAGTTAATAACGCAATGATATGACCATTTGAAGTTTGACCTTTGTTGCTCCTATGCATTACACTAACAGGATGTTGCGCATGGCAGACAGTCTCACGAGACCCTGTCTTCCGTGGGCTGTTTTACACTAAAACAGACATTAAAAAGATTTTCAACAACGAAAATTTTCCAGTCGCCATTTTTTGTATGGAGATAAAGAAAAACCCCGAGAAAATCGGAAGTTGTCATTTCCTGTTATCGATTTTGTGTCACAGCTGACAGGTAAACAAACACCTGTAAACACGACAGGTTAATAATTAGGTGATTAATTACTGAAGGTGTTTATGATGATACAGCCAATTAATGATGATTGGCACTTAATTGATGATTAAAAAAGATGTTTATGACCCACGCCTTGATGATTAGTTGTATAAATACCGGCAATGGAAATAGCTGTGTAAACATCGAGTCGGACGATCTTTGATGCTATTTAAAATAATGTACCGACGATCAAAGAAGTATAAAATCTGCTCAAATACAACATTTATGGCTTGTTTTCGACCAAAGCTGATGGAACTATTATTTAAGGACGTGCCTTTTAGACGAATTCATAACTTGTCACGATGCCTAAACGTAATTTATCGCCAAATGCTCCTGCTGCAAAGAAGACGAGGTACCTGGCTAAGTTCAACACTGCTTGGAAAGCCGAGTTCAAATGGTGCCAGTCTAGTTCAAAGGGTCCAGACTATGCCTACTGTACTTCCTGCAAAGCTGATTGTAAAGTATGCTATGGAGGCCGTAATGACGTAACCAAACATATGGAGACACTCACTCACCAGAAAAACTAATTCTGTTGCCTCTACACCAACTGTAACCAGCATGTTCAGCAGTGGTACCAACGTTGACCAAGTTGCTTATGCAGAAACCTTATTTGCCAATTATGTAGCTGAACACAACTGCCCATTCCTGATGGCTGACCACTTCAGTGACCTTCTGAAAGCAATGTTCCCTGACTCTGCCATTGCACAGAAGTTTTCCTGCAAGAGGACCAAGACCACACACATCATTACACAGGCTTTAGCACCACATTGGGACAGCAAAGTCAGCGACATGTGCCGCAACGAGAAGTTCACAGTTATGATTGATGAGTCCAATGACAAAGGTGATAATAAGAAACTCAACATCCTGATACGGGGTTATAACCAGACTCTGCAGAAAGTGTCCACTCAGTTCCTTGGTATTCCTACCTGCAACATTGGTACCAGTGAATCCATCTTTAATTGCTTGAACCAGGTCTTCATTGAAAGAGCCGTTCCTTGGGCCAACTGTATTGGTTTCTCCTCAGACAACTGCAATGTAATGGTGGGAAAGCACAACAGTGTCCTGACCCGTATTCAGCAGATGTCACCAGGTGTGTTCAACGTAGGCTGTGTGTGTCATTTAGCCAACATCTGTGCACAGAAGGCCATCAAGACCCTGCCACTACCAGTTGAAGACTTTTTGGTTGATATCTACTACCATTTTCATCACAGTTCGAACAGAAGACAGCAGTATCAACAGTTCCAAGAGTTCACAGACACTGACCCTATGAAGATTTTAAAGCACTGCAGCACCAGGTGGTTGTCTTTGGAGCGGTGTGTTCAGCGTACCCTACAACAGTGGCCAGCATTAAAGAGCTACTTTCAGAGCCATCCAGACTGTGAGAAGCCAGGCCGTGTCAACAGGTGCATGCAGCTTTTGGTCAGTGACGAGATGTGGTTGTACTTTGCCTTCCTGCAGTATGTCCTACCAATCCTGAATGACTTCAATGTGATGTTTCAGGCTGGAGAGTCCATGGTTGGTTTTTTACACACAGAAATGGTCAGACTTCTACGCAAGTTGATGGGTAAATTTGTTACAACAAAGGCCATTACAGCACAGTCGGACATCACCATGGTAGACTTCAGGTGCACAGAAAACCAGCATGATAACACCAGACTTGCTGTTGGGTTGAGTGCCAGGGAGTACCTTAGTGACCATGATGACCTACCACCAGAGACAATCAACAAGTTCTTCAGTTCAGCCAGGGAGTTCTATTGCACCACAGCTGAGACCATGATAAAGAAGTTCCCATTCCAGGACAAGGTTCTTCAAGGCATTGGTTACCTGAATCCCAACACCAAAGAAAAGATATCTCCAGAAGATGTTGTCAGCCTGTCAGATAGATTCTGCAGCTTCACCCAGCAAGAGAAACAACAACTTGAAGATGAAGCTACTGACTACATCCTCACTCCACTGTGTGACCTGCCAAAGTTTGATCCTGAGACAACTACACTCGACCAGTTTTGGAATTCCATGGCTAACCTAAAACTACCAAGTGGTAACAAGCAGTTCCATCACCTCTTTCAGCTGAGCAAGAAAGTCTTGAGTCTACCCCACTCAAATGCAGATACCGAAAGAGTGTTCTCCATGTTAAAGAAGATACAGTCAGATTCCAGAGACAGCCTTGCTGATAAGACAATCCACAGTCTGCTAAGTGTAAAAATAAATAATCCAACAGAGTGTCACCAGTATAAACCAGACCCTGAATTAGTGAAAGCAGCAAAGTCAGCATGTGCATTTTATAAACTGTCTTTAACATAAACTGTGCTTTAATTTACATTCAGTGCTTTTCCTGACATTTAGTGCTTTTCTTGCATTTCTCAGAGACATTAAGGATATGTAGTGACTATTGTTAGAAATAATTTCAATATATTGTTATAATTTATTAGATCTGTTAAACCAGTAGTGAGTACAATGAATAAATATATGAAAAATCAGTTTAATCTTTTATTTTGCTTGTAGTACAGGTGATGCAGGTGTAAAATTTGGTATCACTGTTCTCTTAAATCCTTAAATCAGTACACAAATAATGTACATGGGTCATGATATATTCATAAACAAACAAAAAACAGAAAAAATGAAGCTTACATAGCAAAATGAACAAGGAAAATGTCGATAAAAAACCTTCAGTTATGAGACAAAAACTTCAGCTGAAAATTTTCAAATCTCCAGTTGTGACTAGACAACTCTGTCACAGGTATGCTAGTTAATATTTTCCATGTCTTAGTTAAAAAGTTCCAACAGAAGAACTAACCTGCTATAAGGTTCCTGTGGCACAAATTATATATAGAAGTAAAATCTGAACAATGTAACAGTTACTAACTTGTTAAAAAGTTCCTCCAGAACTAATCAGCTAGCTATAAAGTTCCATACACTTTATTCAGTTAAGAACAAGCCTTGGAACAAAGCAGCTAGTTGAAAGGTTCTAGCACCTAGTTCAATACAGAAATGGCAGTTGGAAACAATAGCCAATCCTCTCACCTATGTGCATTAATCTCGAATATCTTTTGATAAAGTTTCATTGATATAGGATGTATAGTATCTGAGATACGGTCCTAAACCAAAAACTTAACGGACCTTAATGCAAAACTTAACCTGAAATCACTGTGACCTCACGTTACAACTACCTTAGTTGAAAAGTTCCTGCGGGACAAATCAACTGGCGGAATTAACTGGCTGTTACACGTGTACAAAATGTACCTGTATGTAGATGGACAGGCTATGTCATTACACACACACACAATGCAAAGAGAAAAAGTGAATCATTTAGAATATCGACATATTTTAGACTAATTATATAACATTTCTGGAGATTTTTGTCACCTTTATTCTTATTCCAACTGAATGTGGGCAATTTTTATGCCCGTAGTCAAAATCGTCTCAAATGTCACTGCATGGAGATTTTTAGCGTTTATGGCAACCTTCAAAACAAGAGTCTTAAATATCAATTTACACATATACTATCATGTGTATAGATGAGAATAAAGTACTGGGTCAAATTCCTATGCTACATAGTGCTTTTGTAGCTCCTGGAGCTTTAAATCAATCAGATTACTCGGAAAAGTTTAAGAACAACGAGACAAGACTTGAACAGGAAACAAAACATTGGAATGTGACGCATGTGCAATTCAAATTTCTTGTAAGAAAACTAATGACGGAACAGCTATGATAAATTCCGGATTTGTAAACGGTTCAACAATTTTTAGCCACATTTTTTTATCACTAAAAGACAAAGACAAGAACTCTTCTGATACGAGCCGAACGCATATTCGTTTTTCAGCCCTTTTGGCTTCGATGCAAATCGGTGTCATGGGTGTGGTTATCAGAGAGATTGCTGGGTAAATTAATCAATCTGGCACACAGAGATTTTGGAAAAATAAATTTTGTCCAAGTTTAGTGCCTGATTATGCAAAATCTACAAATTATATCAAATTTAAACTTCTTATACTCCACTTCCTCATTATTCAGCTTTACAGTATATGATTGTTTTTCTTTATGGCCTCTTTTAAAATGACGGAGACTGAAATGTCAAACTGAGGCCCAAAATTTTGACTACTGCACGTACAAAAAAGATATATATATACATCTAAAAAAGTAGTGCAATAACATTTAGATCGTAAAAATATTTTAAAAAGTGAAAAATAAAGTTAATTTAACACTTTAGGACCATTCTTTCCAAAAATGATAACGGCAATATATTAGTCAGAAAGATACATCAAAACTAAGCATGCCATTTTGTAGCTTCGCAGATACAGGAATAAATTCCCAAGACTTGAATTGAAATTCTTTGAGATTATAACTAATTTTGTAAGTTATCTCCCTTTATATTCTACTTTCGCGTGCATTCTTTGTATTTTATTAGTCCAGTTACCAAGATGTAAATGGGAGACCTTCATTTATTAAGCTTTTTACGCGAAGCTCTTATCTGCTTATAGTACAGGGACATTTAGGTTTACATGGATCTTTTGGTGCGTGTGTTACTCACTACCTGATTCTTATAGAGATTTGTACCAGTTAACTATTTCGGATAATAGATCGTATATGCTCATAATGTATCCTGGTGTAAACTGATACGGAGTCTCAATAGAAAAGAAAGTTTGTTTACATTGCTATAGTGTCAACATACCACCATTTTGTTATAAACACACCATGCCATCAACAATCATTGATGACTAGGAGGACGACCGTTTGATTTTTTGGGGGAAGGAGCTTGGAAGGTTTTTGTGGATAAAATTATTTATTTTCAACTGTTTCACTGTTAAATTATTTTGGTTCGACAAAGCCTAAGAAAAATTATTTATTTCCACATAAGTCATTATCTGAGTGCGGATGGCCAATTAATTATTTGTTTTCTTCAATGCGATGAATTATTTTCATGAAAATCAGGATGAAAATATTTATTTACAAAAATCTTCCAAGCCCCCTCCCCCAAAAATCAAATAATGTCCCCAAGTTAGAATTCGGACTATTTCTTTGGATCTTTCGGTGCATTTTTCTCACATTCCCATCCGTCTTCTTCTCACAGGAAGTACTTACGCTTTATTTGGAACAACAAGGTGTTCTAATTTAGAGATGGACTTTTTTTCTCGCCTTTTCTACGGCCGCCTTGGTGTTACCAAAATTCTGCAGGCTGCCATAGCTCACCTTCATACTGTAGCAATTCAGATTCAGTCTTATCTGTATATGATTTTTTTATTTCTGTCAGTGCTTCTGAGGATTCAAACAGAATTAGTAATCAAGCTGTTTCTATCTCTAGGTTTTCTGATTTCATGGAAAAAGTCAGGGATGGATTTTTTTCCTGGTCGAAAGCAAGACGACAGATCGGCTTCATTCTCCCTCTAAAGAAAACTTTATATCCCCTTGTTTTGAAAAACATTTCTTCCTGTCTCAAGTTTCTCGTCAGTTCCCTCAATTCCCGGGCCCCCTGGACTTTCTCGTAGACGTGGTACCTTCAAGATGACATCACATTCGTCCCATTTCTATCTACACGAATGGTGGCTCCCAGTTTCTGAGGATTACGATTTCTGTTTTTCAATCCCTGTTTCCTTAGCTTCAGTGGTAGTAAAACAAGGAGAATATCATGAAGGACCAATCTTTCTCTCCTAACGCTTTATGCAGATGCTTCGCTTCTTGGTTTGAAAATCTATATGTAGAAGGTCAACTGTCTAGACACCATATCTCCAGAAAGAGCATATCAATTTATTGGAAATTGGTTCTCCCTGTTGTTGATCATTTCAAACTTGTTCTGAAGTCCTGGTCTGTAGTTCTGGCAACAGACAACTCTAAAAGTAGAGGCTCTCAGGAGTCTGTAATCGCTCAGCCGGCAAACACTTGCCTCAATAATCTGAAATGGACCTCTGTAGGGCCATTCATAATTTTTTATTCAAATTTACATATTCACTAATATTTTCACAAATTTTTTTATTACTTTTGCGTTTATCCGAGAAAATTACGCAAATTTCAAGTAGTATTCCCCTGCGATATTGTTGGAGTCACAGCCTGTTTGAGCCATCAGCAGCAACCTTAATTGATGAAATGGATCACTGAAAATAATTCTAAAAGGTAGATAACTGAATAACAATTCCCACCAAAACTCATTCGGATTAACCTACCAATTGATTTTATAAGAATTTTTATGATAATTTTTATTATGGTTTCTATTTATAGTAACAGAAACCACTTTGGGTGAGTGGCAGGATCATCGGATATAAAGCTGAAAGGGAATCAGACTACTAAAGGATCATTCCTGTCAAAACTGGTCCAGATTAGTACAAAAAATTGGTTTTTTTTTTTAGAAATAACCATATTTTCTGTATGTAGTAACAGTGGCCCACTTGGCTGCCATGTGGGATCAACAGATTAAATCAGAGAGGACCAGTGAAGAACCATTTCTGCCAAAACTAGTTCAAATTAGCCATATTACTGATTTTATAGGAAATTTTTCAATGTGTTCTGCATTTTCCATTTATAGTAGTTACCGCCATTTTAGGCAGGGTCATTGGATGGAATTCTGCAAGGGGGGGGGCACTAAAGAACCATTCCTGCAAAAAAAATAGTTGAAATTTGTCAAATCACTGATTTTATAGGGAGTTTTAAATTGATTTTTAACCATAAGGTGTAGTAAGCAGATATAAATCTGAACCATATCTGTCAAAACCGCTTCTAATTATAGCAACAGCGGCCATTTTGGTTGCCGGATGTGATTATGGGATATGGCCAAACTAGTTCAAATTAATCATATAACTGATTTTCTAGGAATTTTTTCATTTTTTTCTCTGTATTTTCTATTTATAGTAACGGATGCCATTTTGGTTGCGAGGCGGATCATTGGAAGGAAATTAGAAAGGGGACCACTAAAGGATCATTAGGTTCAAAACTAGTGAAAACTTGTAGAAGCATTGATTTTATTAGAATTTTTTAACCACACTTTCCATTTATAGTAACAGCGGCCATCTTAATTTACGGGCCATGACGTCGGATATGATTCTGAAATGGGACCGTATAAGAATTATTGCTGCCAAGTTTGGTTCCACCAGACCAAGTGGTTGCAGAGAAGACGATCTTCAAACGAATTTTATACAGTCCTATGTTAAATTAAGTTCAGCTGTGGCGGCCATCTTGGTTGGTGGGTGGGGATATCAGATATAATTCTGAAATAGGACCACATAAGGAACATTGCTGCCAATTAAGTTTGGTTCCAGCTGTCCCGATGGTTTCAGAGATCTTCAAGCGAATTTCCCTTGGGCCCTATGTTAAACTAAGTTCGGCTATGACTGCTAGGCTAGGAACACTGGATATAATTCTAAAAAAAGACCACATAAGGACTATTGTTGCCAAGTTTGGTTTCAATTGACCTAGTGGTTTCAGATATCTTCAGGCAAATTTCTCATAAGGTCCTATGCTAAACTAAGTTCAGCTGTGGCGACCATCTCGGTTGCTGGGCAGGGACATCGGATACATTTCTGAAAGAGGACCATAAAAGGACCATTGCTGCCAAGTTTGGTTTAGACTTGCCCAGTAATTTCAGAGAAGATCTTCAAGCAAATTTCCCATAGAATCCAAGATCGGCTGTGCCGAACACATTGGATGGTAAGCAGGGACATCTGATGTAGTTCTGAAAGGGAACCACATAAGGACCATTGTTGCCAAATTTGGTGCAAATTGGCCCAGTGGTTTCAGAGAAGAAGATCTTCAAGCGAATATCCCATAAGGTTCTATGTTAAACTAGGTTCGACCGTGGCGGCCATCTTGGTTCGTAGGCGGGGACATCAGATATAATTCTAAAAAAAGGAGCACAGAAGGACTATTGCTATCGAGTTTGGTTTAAACTGGCCCGATGGTTTCAGAGAAGATCTTCAAGGGAATTTTCCATAGGGTCCTATGTTAAACTTTGGCCGTAGCGGCCATCTTGATGGTGAGTGAGGACGTCGGATATTTTGAAAGAGGACAACATACGGACCATTGCTGCCAAGTTTGGTTCAAATTGACCTGATGGTTTCAGAGAAGAAGATTGAAATATGAAAAGTTAACGACGACGGATGAAAAGTGATGACAATAGCTCTCATGGTCCTTTGGAAAAGGTGAGCTGAAATGAGAGATGATATTGCCACCACTCGCGCAAGATTTAGACATTTCAAGCTTCTTCTCTGAAACTACTTGACAAACTGGGGGGGGGACAAACTTGACAGAAATGTTCCTTTGTTGTGTAATGGGACTGCTCCTTTCCACGTTATAGAACCGTAATAGGTGTATAACACGCTCCATTAGCTGCCCTTTAGCTCAGTTGGTATAGCGATGGTCTATTGTGCCAAAGGGCTTGAGTTCGATCTCCGTTGTTGCAGTTGGGTGCTTAATTGGAAAGTGGTCAATTTTGGGAGACAAATCATCCTCTACTGTTACAGATGCATCTCTACATCTTTTTTTCATATTGACCTAATATTCAACGTGGCTGCCGGGGCCAATAATGTGTTCTGATTGACTAAAATTTAAAGATCTTGTTGTCAAAATCATATGGCCGGTTGAATTATAACTATAATGGAATGTTCCTCGGGCGTATCATTTGCAAAGTTTATGAACAGTTTAACACGAGGCCATATAGGAAATACCTTCAGAATCTTTGTCTCCGAAGCACACAGATGTCGACGAAAATGTGCCTTTGCAGAAATGTTCTATGGATTGTCTTCTACCGATTCCAAGTCTAAGATGCCACCATCGAGGAACAAACATTTTACCCTTTGGGTAATAAATTGAAAGATCTTGTTCTCAGAAACTAATTAAAATGTTTCATTACAGATTTCCATGGATGCTCGTCTACAGAGACTATGTTTTGTTTTGCCGATCCGAAATCAAAGAACATTTTTTGCGGATCTGAATTCTGACTGAATATGTTAAATATCTACAAAGATCTTCATCTCAGACAAACAGATGTCAATGTGCCGCTGCAGAAATAATCTTTGGATGGTCCTCTGCTAAGTCTATGTACTTTGTTTAATGATCCAAAATCCAAATTGGCGGCCACCCAAGAACATTAAGGAAAGCATTAGAAATACCTTCTAGAATCTTCTTCCCCGAAACCACTTAGCAAGTGTTTAACATTGGAGCCTATGTAAAATACCTTAAAGATCTTCATGCCAAGTAACTGAGTCGGTGAAATTTTGAGTTAATGCACTTAAAAGATTTGGACCATTCATCATTTCATGAATGATCATTGCATTGATCCTCTACCAAGTTTCGACTGGAATTCCAATATTGCAGCCACCACAGTTTTAACACCGGACACTTACAGTTCTTCTTTAGAGAAAATGAGGTAGCTGAGCCAAAACTGTTTGATGAGATGATCATTGCAGTGCTTTTGTAATTAGCCAAGCTATAAGCAGGTGAAGGATACATGCTCAGGCGAGTCCCAGTTTCTCTATATTGAACAAGCAGAGACATTTTAGTACCGCGTTGTCAACTTTATGTTTATGTAGTACGAGACATATTTCCAGGCAATCGCAATCTTCTGACAGACGCGTTGTCGGGGTCACTTGCTCCGATTAACACAGAATAGGTAGAGTTTCAGCCAGTTTTCAGTTCTATTAACGTATTTCAGGATTGCCCTCACATAGATCGGTTACCAACCAGTCCTAACCACAAACGTCCTACAGTTGTGTTAGCGGTCTTTCGAAGTCAATGCGGTCTTTCATATAAAGAGATGTATGCATATGCGTTTCCTGCCTTCATATTTCTAGCGCCTATCCTACAAAAGATAACAATAAAGATATACAAGATCACACATATTGCTTCAGCTTGGCAAAAACAAGCACGATACACATATCCTCTGCTTCTATCTTGTACACCTCCCCCCGTGACCCCATCTGTAGACTTGCTACAAGTCTCTCTCTCGTTTTTCTTTTTATTTTGCATTTAATAGAATAGTTGCTATCAGACAAAGTGGTGCATGAGACACTAATTGCTACGGAGACTCCAAAGCAATCAATGACTCGTGCATCATTCTCTCTGATAGCAACTATTTTATTAAATGCAAAATAAAAAGAAACAAAAAAGTAGAAAGGGGCTTGTAGCAAGTCACCCCCATCTGAGACCGATCTGCTGTCTCAATTCAAGGGCAGGTAGCGCAACAGGGTCCAAAGAAACTCCATCCACACTCTTGTTTTCTCACAGGAATAGCTCCAAGAAGAAAGGCTTATTTTCGAGTTAGCACACTTAGCATAGATGTCTTAGTTTTAATGCTCGAGATAAAAGGTCTTTGGCGCTCCACTAAGGATACAAATCTGCGATCTCCAGGACTATATTTCTGGAAGTCCTGCTTTTGGTAGTAATTAGTTTATTTCCTCGCTGGTTCTAAATTCTAGTCTAGAGAGACGTAAGCAAAGGACGACGGGGTTAGATTTAGGACGGACTCCACTAAATTCATATTCTTCTGTCTGAACTAGTAGAAGAAATCCAATCAGAAATTTGATTGTTCTCCCTCTAACGGTAGATGTTTATCCCTGTATAAAGGGAATTAAGGAACTTTCTGTAAAAACCATGTTTAATCTGTTAAATCCTAGCTTATGAATCCTCAAGTTCGGATTTATTATAACAAGTTTACTGTAAAAGTTTGTGAGATGAGACAAGTTTACTGTAAAAACTTGTGAGGTGAGAACTCTGGCTTCTTCGTGGATCTTATTTAACAGTACTGCTTTAGATGAAGTAATGGTAGCTGACTTCTGTTGAAATGAGAACTCTTTTATTTCTCGTTACTTCAAGTCTATGTCTACCAACGCTGGGAATCTTTTCTCTTTTACCTTTAATTTCTTCGCAGAAAATTAATTACTCTCCTCTTCTGAATCGGGAGATTTAACTTATGTCGGAGTTGTTTTCCCTTTGAATTTATGATGGTAACTATTTATTGCAATAATTACATATACTGAACTTTTAAAATAAATATTGTTCTTATGAAACAAATATCTACCGTTATACAGTATGTTATGATATAGTACCTTTTTAATAAATGCTACATGTATCCATTAGTACATATGTACTTTACTGACTATTGTAT
>JAOXYJ010000034.1:2260208-2272901 GCA_028566555.1 Lithophaga nigra
TTTTTGGCCCCAAGCACAACTGATGAGAGATTTTTTCTTGAAATGCACATATTGTGCCATAAATTCGGTATCGTAAGATGTTACTTTTCAGGTACAGTGCCAGTTATTATGAACAGAAATTACTACTTCCAAGAGTGTATAAATTTGTGGACTTGGAGGTTTTATCATCATGGTTTTAATTACAATTCACATTTCGTTGACATTCTGATTTTATGTTTTACATGAACCATAAAATCTACAAAAACTTCTACTTCACGAATGATTTCACTATACTTTTCGAGAGACGTAGAATTGCAATTTGGAATCAAGGGATGTAACAAAAAACTTCACTCAGATCAATGAGTGTAATTACTGCAAGATCTCATCTCCGTGATACAGTCGATAATCTGTAGGTATAGAAATCAATCTTGGTTGAGCTTGTGACTTAAATCTGCGTTATGACAATTGAAAATTAGCGAAAAGGCAGAAATTTTTTTGTTATTATCCTCTGGCTTAATGTCATTTGCTACAATGGTAATGAATTATTCATTCATCTTTCTTTGCATATTTCACCTTTTAAAGATGCAATCTTTTGTCAGGTCTCAGGTAGATGATCAATATTTGCCCATTGAGGAAGGTTTCTTTAAAAAAAATATCTGAAATTTAAAGCTGCGGAATCTTTCTTCTTAGAATCTGCTTTAATATTCAGAAAATTTATAGATTTTTTCGATATTTCTTTTCTGGTCTGATTTTCTAAGGCTGTATATATGACGGGTGAATCCTAGGTCCTGCCCAACCTTGAATTATCCCCATGAATAACTTAGAATAATATGTTAATCCCATGCATAAAATAGCAGTTTTGAAGTTATAATTTAACCTTTTAAAAATTTTGAGAGGGAGATTAAAAATTTAACCTTTTAAAAATTTTGAGAGGGAGATTAAAAGTTCAAAGGTAAAAAAACCTTTTATGTTCATCAGTGGACTATAATCTAATCTGAAATGTTTACATAATCTGAGATAAGTCATAATCAAGATGTTATCAGATTAAATATGTCTAATCCAGTTGAGCTTTTATAATTAAAAAAAGTTTTGGGGCAAGCTGACATGTCACATTGTATTGTCCTAGTGTGCCAATGACAGTTTGAGACTATTGCAGCTTGTATCTGGCATTAATTAACATTAAATTCATTGTTATATTCAACATTTTCTACTAAAGATGAGAAACAGTCATTTGCACTGATTTAACAAAGTTCATTTTGTATTTCAGAAGAGCACAAGACAGCATAAAAGAGCAGTTTGAATATTTTTACTTGGTATGTATACCTTGCATATTTATTTCTTAAAATCTGTTTATACATGAGATAATTAATTTAGATGGAAATGTGCTAAGAATTATGCATGTGTGTAATATTGGACATTCCTGGTCATTTTCTATAGTAAGTAAATGTTCATTAAAGGTCTTAAAGGTCGTAAGACTTAAAAGTGTTTGTTACATGTCTGACTAGAAGAAGACTAAGAATTAGTTGTAGCTGTGAAACGGTAACCTGGCTTAGATTATTGGTGTGATGTTGCATCTTTGACAAGATGAATGAGAATAGCATAGAATTGTTAGCGAATGAATTGTGAATGTGTCACAGTGAAAACTGACAAGTTGGAGTATCTGTATATGTAGACTTACCATAAGTTTATATGTAAAAATTAATTAATTGGTTCACAGGCCCTCCCTCATATTATGAGGGCCTAAATAAAAATGTTCAGTGTGGCATCACTCTATAAAAAATCATTCCTCGCGTCTTTTTGTGTTCTCTGTTGAGCAGGGATGTGATTTTTCGGATTTCCGCCGATCAGGTTCTTTCCGAATCCGTTTTTGTATATATGTTCTACTTCCGATTTCCGCTTTTTTCCGCGGGACTTCCTGTAACCAAATCACATCCCTGGTTGAGTTTCTGTATGAATTTTTTTTACATTATTAGTTTTTGGATGACAACAGAAAAAAACATCCTTCGTCTTTTTATCTTCAGCAAAACAAAAAAAAAAGCTTCCCTTCCTCATCCGTTTTCACCAAAAGTGGCCTGAGAACCAAGTATTAAATTTACCTGGCCATAGCCTTTTTTTTTTTGCTGCGGAAGTGTGCAGAATAATCTCGAACATGTGTTTACTGTGAAACTTTGTCAGTTGCATGTTTACTATCAAACTATCGTCAAAATATTGAAAGGGGCTATTTTAGAAAACTTGTGGCATATCTACTATGTTAAAAAAAAAATGGCTGTATGTCTAATGTTTGATAGTCATGATAGTCAGTTGTTTGCTTGTAAGTTTATGTGTAAAAAAATGTATATTATATGTACAGTGGCAAGTCTTTGTGTTTGCCACCAGAAGAATGGCATTGAAATGCATCATAAATGGAAAGTAATGGACAAGTCTTGTAAGATATTGATTTCTGTCAATTTTGAGCATGTTGGTCTGAAAACAGAAAAAAAAAGTAACTTTCAAAGGAAATCTTCTAGATGCAGAAAGAGATAAAATTTTTGTTCCATGATTTCCATTTCTACCACATTTTACCGGTGTCTTATTGATAAAATTGGTGAGAACTACTAGCCTGCTAAAGACCTATTGTGTAACATTTATTTGGGTTTCTAAAAGGTAATGATTTATTGAACGTAGCAGGTTATTGTCATATTTCCTATATAAAAATTTATTTCACATAAGGAAACATGGAAAACAAAACTGGCATTGTGATCGTATTGTTTGCCGGGATGGATTGGACTTTGCTAGCGAGTTATGTCAACATTTGTTAAATTTTACCGATGTTTTCTGGTCAATACTTAAACATTAAGCACTGGTGAAATTTTAAAGACAAGTGGGTGTGTAAACAAATATTTTTCATGTTTATTTATGTCTCCTGTTTAAACACTTTTTTAATGGATAAATCAATCATGAAGCAGAGGTGACTGTATTGGCGGCTTTGGTGGATATTTTGAATTGTCAACTTTTGTATCAAGATGAACATACATTGTACATTGTAATGATAGGAAAAAATATTGGATTTTAGGTCTTTTTAAATGAAATTCATTCTAGCAGAGTGAAAATTGAAACATACACACTTGTAGTGTAGAATTTTATTTTAAGGTTTTATCTGTGTACACGAAGGGCCAAATATTAACCCATTTTCTCCCGACTTATCCATGAAAAATTTCAGGGAAAACTTCAGGAGACAATCTGATAAATTAACCATTATTCATGTAAATAAAATGAGACATAGTGATGAACAATTTGTCTATGTACATGTATTTTAATTTCATTGATATCATAGGTTGTCATATTTAGCTCACCTGGCCAAAGGCCATGTGACCTATTGCCATTACTTGGCATATTAATCAACAGACGGTCCTGAAAATGTTTCCTGCTAATCAGACTTCCACTTACATGGCTCTTGTTTCTGTGAAATACCCTGTGAATCTACAATACCAAATGAGTTGTATCATTTGGGATATCCTCTGCAAAATTTCCTAGTTTCATGCTTATAGGACTTCTAACATAAGCATTTAGGGGGGGGGCAAAAAAGTTCCTGATTGGTCGATTTTTGTCCTGCCTGCTAAGTCATAGATATGCTTTTGTCAACAGGGGCAATGACACATTTAACTCTGCAGTGAAGTTTCACAAATAATTCCATTTCAGGGATCACAAATGAAATCTGAAGGGTGGTGCATACAAATAAAATTTTCTTGGTTTTTAAATAAACTGGAAGCACATTTCATACTCCTACTTTAACAATACCTCTTACTATCAGTTAGCCTATCTGTACCAGAATAACATAACTTTGATGTTTAAATAACAGACTTGTGGTGTTATTCCTGTAATATAAGTGTGGTGCTACAGAAATTTAAGAATGGGGAGCACCACCCTCAAGTAGACTGGGTTGAACTCGTTATTTCTCACTAACCATCCATCACAAGACAACCATATTTGGTTTGCTCATTCTTCAGGGGATGTCAGCTTGACAACCTAACCCTTACCACACTTGCGTGTTAAATTTATGTTAAAGTTTGTGAATGAAGATTGTTTAATAGAGCTGTTTCAAATAAAAAGACAAAACACATCAGAAAGGGACTGTGATGATACATCACACTGAATAATATACATAGCAAATAAAACATCAGTTTGAATCTGATGGAAAATTGTAATGTATGTGATCGCACGTTAAGTCTGTAGTATTCATGAGGTACCAAACTTTCATGGGTTTTGTTGTTTGATCAGTCAACAAAGGGAAAAACTTCAGGCCATGTGAATTGTACAAAAGATTTTCTAAATTGAAACTGCATCAATTTTAATGAAACTGAAAGAGCACTGAAACCACGGAAATTTGGTATCCATGATGAATCTTAATTTCTAAATTTGTGTTATAGACTATAATAAAGTTTCATCAATATGTTTTCAAGTTCAGGGACTCGAGTCTGCTAATGTATTAACAGTTCAGATGTTGGGTTTTACGTTGTTGATTTCATTACAGATGTACATGTACTTTTGGTGTTGCTTTCAGGTTCTTTTGAATCGTAATTTCTTCTCTTGCAGATTTGTCCAACTTAACACCAAAACACAAAATGGAAGATGACGGTGAGTATTTCAAATTTAATGTGGCCCAAAGAAAATTTTGTGGTCATTTCATTGCATTTGCAGTGTCTGTTGTCCCCAGCCTGTGAAACAAAGTGGTTTCAGTGCTCTTAACGGATTCTTGGTTGATTTTTCAAGAATGTATCAAAGAACACGTCACTTATAAGAGTAAGTAGTAAAAATACTAAAACTGTATACTGCACATTGTATGTTAACCTTTTACATTTCCTGTGGTTTATATTTGGAATATTTGCATTTTCCAGTAAGATGGATGTTGTCAGTTTAAAAACTGTTGGAGCAAAAATAGATTGCCATAGTAACAAAAATAACAGTTTCTTAGGAAATGTGTGGAGAGGTCTAATACAATAACACAAATCATTTTCGCTACTGTTGAACTGCAAAGGCGGGTCATGGGTCACTTTTAGTAAGAAGAAAAATAATAAATTTTTCATAATAAATTTTTCACGAAAAATGTCTAAACTGTAAAGGGAATCATCAAACAACCTTGGTATCTGGGAATTTGGAAAATTGTTTGCTCAGAAGTAGCAAGAATCAGTTGTCATTACTTTGGAAGAAGTTTGCCGACCAGAAACATACAAGTATACCCCTGTTCCTTAATATAAATGATATTGGGAGGTCAGAGCACAGCCGCCATTACGCTATTGAGGGGATTTAGCAGGAAATTTGGCGAAAACGGATTATCAATATAGTTTTGATTATTATTTTAAAAAAGGGGGGACTGAAAAGGGGTTACAGTACATTAGTAGAATGTTAGGATTGTGTGTTTATGTCTTGAGCAAACTGAATGGATCGGTTATGCTGGGTATTCAGATAGAAATTAAGATATCTACATCCTTTTCATTCATTTACGAAATCATTTAGAAAAGTGGAAATATTTCCAAATGTTCAGAGGACTGGCATTTTATACATTTTGCTTCTTGAATAACCCATCTAGATAGTCCATATTTATTAGAGAAATGATATTGACATGTTGTACTGTTCTATACCTATACTTGGTATGTCCATTGTTTGACAAGACAGATGTTGTAACCTGTCTGTCAGGTGGAAAGCTTTTGTGTTTGGACACAATGTACACTATTTACAAGTAACATCTGTTATTGATCTGTTAACAAAGTTGTTATTGCAGATTAATTTCAGAAAAATGCCTTTCATACCAACAAAAAGACAAATTCTTTAGAAATCAACAAATATTCAGAGTGAGCTTTTACTCATCGTTGGAAATATTAGCCTATCTGGCAGACTTTTAGATGGAGCAGGCTGCTTATTAGAGAAATAATTATTTCACCTTATTTCTGATAATTCATCAATGCAATATTCAGGAGTGGCTTGTAGTTCATACAAGTATGCAGCCTTGCTATACTGCTGAATTTTTCTTTCTTTTTTTTTTGCACCATTCTTATCTTTTTTGATACAGTTTTTAAATAGCATTTAATTTTTGTTAGATATACTGGGAAAGTGTGCCACACTATTAAGGTGACATTCAGTCATGCTTAACCAAATTAAACGAAAGAAAATATATTTTTGATTATACTAAATCAAAATTGCATGCATTTTTTAGCAATTCAGTAAGTTCTGTATTTTTATTGTTTAATTGTGGGAAATGTTGACGACATGCTTTGAGCAGTGATGCTGTTGGAACATTCTTGTATAATATATGGGAAAAAGGTTGGAATTCCCCACTTTATTTGCTCAAACAATGCAAAGTGATACTTGTAGATCAAGAACACAAAATTCAATGTAGCTTGAGCAAAGTGAAAATTGCCAGCACCAGCAACAATTGTAAAGAGTTGTCAAGCTCTCATTGGCTGTTGCTTGGTAACCATATCAACAAAAGAATATGGAGAAATTGAATTGATCATTGACATACAGTAGGAAACACCTACATAATGCTTTGAGGTGTCGGAACGTCCAGGTGTTTCAATCGGCAGATAAATCACCTGTATCAGCTGAATTACATTTGCAATTAACGACCAAGGATGTTTAGTTTCAATGGGGTTTCACACAGATCCATGCTTTAAGGTATTTAAAATTTTTATTAGTCATCAGGTGACTGGAAATTCCATTTATTTTATACCTGTTGTTTAAATACAGGTAATACTTGCAATTTTTGGAAATGAAATTTCTGTTTTATTTTTAGGAAACATTCACTACAGGTCATTAAAATTTTTTTAAATATCTATGAAAAAGTGTTTAGAGATTTTTGAATATTGAATATAAATATCTTTTGGAAGCAATAAGACAAACATGGGTTTAAGCTATTTATTTTCCTTTTCAATTAGCATGAAAAGCACATGATCATTTAGATGAATGAACGATATGTTAGAGATCTAATTATTTATTAATGGATTTTCATTATTGATGTCCTTTTTAAAGTGCACAACTTGATGTATAACTAGATAGATCAATATCTGAAACAAAGAAAAAATAGTCAAAAGATGAAAGACCCCATTCAAACAAAAAAAACCACAAAAATTGATCATTTTATGCATATACTAATTGATACGAAGATATTTAACAGTCCATTGATGGTTGTATGATCATGGCATACATATGATCAATTTCATTATTAGAGTAATATGGTATTGATGTTGATTTCATTGAATACTTAGTGTGGTTACTTAGAAGATGAAGTCCAGTCAAAAAAGGGGGTGTTTTTATGTATTTAAGCTTGTCTCATCAAAGAAGATTGTACAGAAAATGGACAAATCTTTCTGATGTATGGTAGGCTGCTGAATGGAATGGCACAATGGGATCTGATTTCTTTCCTGATTTTCTTGTGACATTGACAACCAGGGTGTTTTGAAGGGTCTTTAAAAAAAATTTTGTCAAACCAGTTGGTGGATACAGCTTTATCCCATGATTGGATTGACAGAATTATGTTTGCCTGATTGCTTGTATGTCAGTAACGGGCACTTCTACACCTGTGTAAAAGTTGGATAGTTTATTTTTGGGGAGAAATTTAGAGAAAGACAGGCAGAAACAGCAAAGTATTATAACAGATTTTCATTTGTTTATTATTTATTGCAGGTTACGACGGAGGAATGAAGCGTGGACATGATGATGATTATGATGATCGTGGACAGAAGAAAAGGAGAGGAGAAGGTCCAAGAGTAGAACTCCGATTTCTCCTTGCCAGCAAGGTGAGATTTCATGTGGTGATTTGTGTTTAATTATCTCCAGGGTTTAAAAATGTTAGTTTTCACCTAACAGTGTTTTGTAGAGAAAACTGATTTCTGGAATATGCTACTGTACTTCACCATAATTGCGGAAAATATGAACTTGGATAGGTTATGTAGAAATTAAAAAATACTGTCCTGATTAGAAATGTCTTCAGGACATTATTTTTTTCTTTTATAAATATATCAATAGTTACTGCAGAACAAACAAATGTGTCTTGAGAACATGCTTTAGGATTAGATTTATCTATTGTCTTAAGCTAGAGTTTTAGATAAGTGTTGATAAAGTAGCATTTATTTTTGTTAATTGTTTTATAATACAACACAGTATATTTTTTGCCCAATAATTTTCTGGAACATTCTTCATACAGTGACAAAATTTTGAGGTTATATTATGGCATGCTGATGTCATGGTCAGTGATCTATATCTATCATGCAATGACTTCTTTCTGGGTAACTGATTCTTCAAAAATTTAAGTATGATGATACTTTGCACAAATAAAGGAAAGTGATTATGAAAAATCTATCCTTTAGGTTTTGTAGTTGGGAGATGAAAAGGGGTTGAAAAAAGGACTTGAATTTTTTGTGAAACTTCCATTGTTTTTTTTAATTTTGATGGTATTCTCTTTGTTCGATCCTTTCTGGAGTATGCCAACAGATTTTTCATTAGTTTATGTTCGATTTTCAAAATTTTTTAATTTTATTTTTCATCCAGGTTTGATGAACTGTTAATTTTAAATTTTCCTTTAATAGTACTTAAATGGATGTTGTAACAGCTTTTTTCTGTCCTATAGATAAAATTGCAAAACTTCAGGGGTGTGCTGTTTGTATAGAATGTTTTCTGATAGTTTCTGAGATAAATAGGTCAGAAATAGTAGAAATCAAATGAGCCAAATTTGGCTCTTCTAAGATGTAAATGTTTCGTTAATCATATGTTGTTCAGATTTGCTAAAATCTGGAAATGCTTAGGTTATCTTCAAAGGTATCTAGTTACATACTTTCTCATGCTGCACTGTGCAAAGCCCTGAATTTGAGGATTTTGAAAAACTGTGTTAAATTTTTTGACTGACCTGTGTTAAAATTTTCGACAGCTGAAAAGAAACTGGTAAGATGCAAGTATGCAAACTACTAGAATTCAAATCTTGCATAAAATATTGAGAAAACATATGTTACCATATTGTTATATTACATTTTATTTACATTTTGATAATATTACGGATATTAATTTATTGTTCACCTCCAGACATACCAGATTGCATAAACAATTAATATGTAATTAATCCACCTGAGGATATTGAGGAATTTGCCGTTTGTTTGCTTACAACAATTCTTTGTTGACACGAGCTTTGTGCCTACTTTATTACACGATTCAGTTGACACAAGGCTGTCATCTAAAATGTGAACTATACGTTATTACTTTCTGATCGAGTATAAAATTATTCTGTTATAAATTAGAAAGTTGAGAAGTTTAAGAAAGTTAATCATACTTGGTTTCTATGACACGATGTTAGTGACATTGTGGTTCAGAGTTGGACAGTTGTGTTTGTAGTTTTTGAGGTCAGATTTGGAAAACAGGGAATTATTGAAGACAAGGAATGACTTGCTGAAATCAGCAGGATTGTATTTGTTAATTTAGGAACAGGATCAGTAATGTATGTTTTATTGAAATTTTATGGGTAGTATTTCATAGGGAAAAGATGAAATGGCTGGCTGCTTCATTTCCGATTAAATTTGTAAGATTATCAACGATAGATAGAAAAAGACATTTATTATCAATAGTTAAACTGTTGGGTTCTTATTTCAGAATGCTGGTGCTATTATTGGTAAAGGTGGCAGCAACATCAAACGACTGAGATCAGATGTAAGTTTAGATTGGTCTCTAAAATTTACAGAAAAAAATGGTGTCTGGAAAAATGTTACATTCTGTTTGTTCTTGTTTCAACCGTCGATAGGGTAGGCCAATGATCTGGGAGGATTGGCAATGAATAATGAAACTTGGTCATAGGACTGAATTTTATATCCATTCTTGATTATTTCTAATGCGGAAAAGACACCTGAAAAAACTCTGCATACATATATAACACCAGACTTTGAAATGTATATATCTATTACTTCATAAAAGTGAATTTCGATAAATCTTCGGATAGACAAAAATCACCACTTTTCAGTTGTACATGTATGAAATAGATTTGTTACTCAGTGATTACATACTACCAAATGGTGAAGATATCAAACTGAGAGATGATAAATAATACTCTTGTACCTGGTCATTGACTGGGGGCTCTTGGGATCCTCCTGGCCAAAGGTCTGTCTCCAAGACTCAAGAGAGGTCCAAAGCCACGGGATCCTTGCATTGTCAGGTCCTAAGCCTACCAGGAGCCTTTTAGTGTGATCTCATCTAGGTCCAAATGTATATGTTAATTAAATGTTTATTTGTAAGAAACTTGTATCATATATACATATATATATGTGTTCTGAATTTTATACCAGTGATACTTGTTGATTGTGTTAAATGAAAATTATCCATGACATATAATTCAACTGAGCTGGTTAATTTAAGAAGCAATATACACATACCTTTTATTCTTGAAAATAAAGTTAAATGATATGTTTATTATTATTATCTTTAATAACACCTCACCATTTCAGTAAAGCACCATAATTGAAATGTTTTGTATTTATGCCATGTTCCATGTTATTGATATTTATGCCTTCTTTTATTCCACAGAGTTCTTACGTCCAATAAGAGCCATTGTCGTTCATATCTTCAATTATTATTTCAAGAAAAATTATATAAATTGTCATTCTTTGTATAATGTACTATTGTTTCAAATGTTGAATCCATATTTTAAAACATGTCTTCCGTTTTTCTCCTTTTATCCATATCTGGCCTCGCCCAAAATCCTCGTCCTGCCCGAAATTATACGAACTCGTCAATGGCCTTGATTGTCCACATCAACCCTGACCCATGGAATGTTGGTCTGTCCAGTACAAAGCCAGTGTCACAGTTCCCGATAGCACCAGTCCCGAACGGTATGAACCTCCATATATTTTAAGATTTGAAATCTTTGTTTTATTCATAACCCTTGCCATGGGGATATCTCATCAATCATCACTTATCATTTCATAGTATGACCCTCTTACTGCCAATATGGTGAATGTGCCAGGTCTTAGAGAAACATCATTTTCACGAAAGCCTCACAATTCATCCATTTTGAGATTAGTGTGCTGTCTTGCAATGTAGCACCAGAGGGCTAAGGTCGTGTTGGCGGAGAAATCACAAATCATGTAAAAGATGAACAGCTGAAATGTTTTTTATTTCTTCAGTTTAAATATTTAGTGAGATTTCTCTGAAATGAGGTGGCTTGGAAATATAAGAAAGAATAGAATTCTAATGTGAAACTGAGTGAAGACTTAAAGAATTTCAGTCTAAAGTCAAATGGTGATGTGCAGAATTTTAGTCTAGAACTAAATGAAAATGTGTTCCAAGTTCTGCTGTCTTGTTCAGGAATTATATACACATGTATTTTGCATATAATCTGTATATGTTTTACAGTTTACTGATCTTTTCAAACATACATTGTAAAACTTTTGTTATTTTGTAAGTGAAAACACATTGAAATAGATGATTCAAAATGCAGGAAATTATGAAATTTTATGCAGCTAAAAGGGTTTTTCCTATTTCATATGTGGCACAACAAAAGGTGTTAAAATTTTCAGAGAAATTTCACTTGATAAGAATTTTGTTGAAACTGGCACAGTCCTCACCATTGAGTAAAGGGTCTCTAGCATTGTACTATCTGCACTGAACTCCTGTGGGTGTTATCATTTCTTCTGCATAACTGCTTCATTAATTTATAGAAAGATTTTGTCAGTAGGGTTTTTTACATGTTGTGTTGAAAGTAATAGGTGTTTTCTACTGCTTAACTAATACGAAATGAAAAAAAAAGAAATCATGCTTTCTTGAATGCCAGAATAATCAGCTTATTCTATCTTTCTCTGTCGCTGATAATGTAAAGACAATCAGTTCTAATAATTTATATTAAGTTTAGTTCTTTTGTGCTTGTTTCATGTTAAGAAGTTCAATGTTTACAATGTAAAAAGAAAGCAAGAGTAAATTTTCTCGTAATTTACAGACTGAAATAAGTGGAAACGATTTTGCTTTTATGATTTTGATCAATTCATATGTTGCATTCATTTTCCTTTGTTGAATTATTATTTGCTGTTCAGATTCCTACACGATCACATACTTATTTCGTGTTACAACTCGTTTTGACAGTGTATTGACCATTGGAGCAGAGATTGGAACAGCACTAGATTGCATACTGGACATCATCCCTAAATTGGAAGATGTAAGTACTTCCTGTTGTTAGATACTTACACAGATACCATCATTAGCTTCACCCTCAGTTCATTGGAGTGATGATGAAGGTTCAAAGTGAATTATTAAGAAAAAATTTACGGCAGCCTGTGGTATGTAAGAAATTTTATCTCGGGTAGGCCTTATTTTCGTGGAAACTTGACCCTTAGCGTAGCACAGCAAAGCGAGGGGTGAAATTAAGTATATATGGTCTTATCCCGTGGTAAAATCAAACATAAACCATGAGCTACCATAAAGTGTAAAAAAGCACCTGATTTCAGAGTGCATTGGATGACACCATTTCAGATAATATGATGTTTTTGTGCACAGAATACATTTTGATGTCGTGGATTTATGCTGTTCGTGGTTATTGATTATTTTACCATAGGTTTATTCATGTGACGTTTACAGCACCATATAAGAATAGAACATAAACATGTTTTAAATCATCTTTCAAAAAAAAAATTGAAAACAGAACAGTTCTTAGTATCTTACTCCGTATAATAATGATTACAGTCAACAATTTGCTTAATACAGAAATGTCAG
>JAOXYJ010000034.1:2385026-2398086 GCA_028566555.1 Lithophaga nigra
CAACCTTCTCTTTTAACTATCGAACAGAACCTAGCTAGTTTTGGTTAAAACTTTGTTGCATTTAGTAACATAATGTTTAACTACAACATCAATATACAAGACAAGTAGTGGGAATGGAAAACAAGTGGAATCATTGGAAACTTCCTGCCCCTCCTTTTTTTTTTGGTTAAAGCTGATCTAGTTTTATTGTGCCAACCTACTCTATTGACGTTCTAACAGGGGCTAGCTAGGTTTACGAATATTTGGAATATTTTGTTGATTTTAGTACCACTTTTTGCAGATAACTAGTTAATGTTGGTGATGCGTGTTGGAATATTTGGTTCAGGCGGCAGTTTTGGTGATGTTTAGTAGATTTTAGTGGTGCTTTTTGAAATATTAAGTGGATTTTAGCGGCCCTTTTTGGGATATTTTTTTCACTTCAACATATGATTTGCTTTGCTGTCACAAGAAACTTTTGTCAACATTTCAGGAACCCGGTTACAATTTTCAGGAACTTTTGGCTTGATTTTAGTTATCTGTCACCATATGAAGGTCCTTATTTGTCTTATCCATAAACTACCGGAAGACTATTGTTTAACAGTTGTAATATTATCAGTGTTAAATGTCATCGTTTATTTTACGTTGCATTGGTTTTCACGCTCCGACCATGAGTAAGCCCTGTTTATTGGTTCTTACATGTTGCTTCTACAGTCTGTGATCAACACCCTAGATTTAATATTATAAGATTACTGGCTCCCCTAAAAATCAAACAAATTTACGACACTGGGGGACAATTTTCCGCACTTATTGATATATAGTTACAGATTCTGATGTGGTGTTAAATAATTCGCCGAGATGAGTGTCGCATTGGACGATAAATTATTGTATTTATGACATCAGAGGTCAGTAATTATTTTATTATATGATTTCATAATTCAATAAATCTACATATTCTACGTCCATATTTTTGTACTATTTGCTGAACCCAACTTACTTTTTAAAACCTCAACAAAACGCAAAAATTTCTCTGATTTCTAGACAGCGAAGCTTCCATAATGGGTGGAGGAGTGTCAGATATAACGAAAGTGAGGTTCACATATATATGGATTGAAAAAGTTTTGTTCAACCGGAAATATACATTGTGGAACGCCAACTTCCGTTATTTGTTTACCTTTGAACCCAAAATTCTTCAGTTCAAACTAAATAAATACTGAAATTAGAAGGGAAAACAGCAAAAATAACAATGCTTGTAAGAAAAGAACATAACCGAAAAAGTCCAGAACATATACATGTAATCATTTGCTATTGGCGTCCACCTAGTGGCACCCAAGTATATTATATTATATTAATTATCTAGAAATCCTTTAGAGTTTTCTGTGAGGAATGTGACCTTATATGTATGGCAAAGGTTGTCAGCCAGCAGAAATGAACTATAACAAACATAATAATAAAATGATAGCGGGATGACAACGATGATGTACATCAGCACAAAATGTACCGCGACAGAGGAGCAAAAATAAAACATAAGCGATACAGTAAAATGCCGGAGAGGTACAAATAATAGCGAAGATTAAGCAGTTTATGTGCACTGAAACTGAGAAAAATATTTTGATCAAAACGTATACACAAATACTTACATTATGATTTTATCTGTATTCTTGTGAAGTTGTATAAAATTGCCAATTTTTGCTACTGTTTTAACTGATAATGGAGGTCTGCATGCAGTAAATAGAGATGATTCATTATCTTAATAGTTGGCAATAGTAAGAGGCTGAGGGCATGTTCTAAAACTTGGCCTGGTCTCATTGGTCTGGTCTGGTTTTAAAATTGGTCATAAAATTTGCCTGATCTAATATGGGGTGCTGTAAACGTCATATGAATAAAACCGTGGTAAAATACTCAATCTAATATGACTCGTTGTATTCGCTATAAGACTCTAAATACAATAGAACATCGGTCGACGTCACAAACAAAAACATGATGTCATAATTACAATTTTACGCTCAGTTTTCAAAACAAACGTCTTTTCCTTTGTATGAAGAACACCTCCGGACGCCTGGATGATGGAAAATGCAATAAAATTCTCTAAATTTTACAGCCTTTCTGCGCTTTTATAACAAATCAAGCTTACTTTTTCCTTTTTTGATATTCAACATGGCAGCCATTTTTGCAGTCCCCCTTGGCCCTCTACGTGTATAAGAACACAAAACTTCATATTAGAATCGAAATAATTCATTCATGTAATGTTCTATGCTTATTAGAACATTACATGAATGAATTATTTCTTAAACATCATGTTAACAGTGGAAATGTATCATGCTACTCTTGGGTCTGAATATGTAAATTTTTTCACTGTTTAATCGATATTCTCAATAAAAAAAAAGAAGAAAAAGAAAGATTACATTTTCATAATGACCACCGTTGTGGGTCTGAGTTTACTTTGTCAACTTGAAGAGTTAAGGTGTCAAAGACCCTATGCAAAGGTGGATAGCCATCCTTCCATGATCTATGGTACATAATAGCTGAAAATATGCTTTGAGTGATGATAAACCCAGGTAACCCAACCATTCAGTCATTAACTGAACATTTGTATCAAATCTAAAATGTTGAAATATTTTGTATCAGTCTGATGAACATTTTTGTTCGAGAGATACTTTGTGAGGTTGATGGTGAAGTCCTTCATTTGTAAAAAACCTCAAAGTTTTTATTGCAATGAAAAGTCATTGTTTTGTACAATGTTTTATTTAAACTTAGTATACCCTCTTGCCAAGTGATGGCAGAAACAATGTTTCTAATGTAGATAGGACTAATCTTCATTTTCTCTACATTTCCAGGTAAAGACCGTGATGTAGACAGTGCTGCTCACTTCATACAGATAGAATTCCAGCGACAAAATCATGTTCCATCCAAAGTTATCTACCCTCATTTTACTACTGCCACAGACACTAGCAATATTCAGGTTGTGTTCCAAGTTGTCATGGACTCCATTTTGAAAGATAATCTACGAAGTAGTACATTGTTATAATTTTTTGTTGATATGTGGTTAAACATTTTTTTATAAGGAGCATTTCAGTAAATATCAAGTTAATGTTCACAGTCAAAAATTAATTGGAATAATATATTCAAGCTTTTTCAATGGTGCAGACTTGTAGAAGGTTTTATTTCTTGATATCTCACAAATAAGCAAGCAATTGTTGCATAAATTTATAGTAAAGTTTTAAGGTTTAAGATACAGAAAAGTAGTCATTTGGTTATGTTTTAGTGGTCAGAAAATTTATCTTTTTTTATTGTTTATTTAAAATGTAGACAAATAATTTGATAAATGAAAAATTAACATTTCTTAACTCGTGGATTTTTAATAAAAGGAAAAACTTTCAGAAATTGTGAATTTATTGATAGTAATAGAAATTGAGAATTTAAGGGACATATTATAAAATGTGACAGCATGTAACAATATTTACTATAAAAATAGAACAGAGATCAGTTTGATACACTACATATTTTACACACTTGATACTGAATGGCTTGCTCCTTAACTAGTAGTTGCCAAATAGGAATAAATAGTAGCTGTGATATGTATATAAATCAGAGAATATATTATATATAGAGTTTTAATAATAAGGAGATCACCTTGTTATTTAATGATCTCAATTCATATTTATCATTAAATATTGTACCATTTTAAACATATTGTTTATACTGATGTTATGTTTTATATACAGGAGCTAGTAAGTGCTTAATTTCATTATATTGAACTCTTGCCGTCATCACTCTCGTAATTATCCTAGAGCTACATAAAGCAGAAAACAAGTTAACTAGGTGAAGAAAATTTGCATAAATGGGGAGGAAAAACATGTTTGATGGGCTAACTAGGCCAGATACAAAAAAATCAGCCTTTCAGGTACTTAACATGAAAAATAAGGTGGAAGAGCAGGTATTTTTGTTTCAGAACTACAGAATTCACTTCTGAATAATAATCATCTTGAATTTCAACCAAATACAGAAGTCCTTTGTATTTTCTTGAAAAAATGTTTTTTACAAATTTCCTTTATAATTGTGACCAGAAACATGTTTATGATTAACTATGGGATAAAACCAATCTCTTAATAAACCCTAACAGTAGACCTGCCATTAGATTATACAGAAGTTTATCATATTGCAGTACACACATTAAAAGTTCTTAGAATGCTGAAATACAAATGGTTAACTCCCTTTGTTTGGCCATACATTCAAACACACGGTTTTCAAGCAGTTTGTATTTATTGTTTTTAGTTCTTTTAGGGGCAATAAAATAAGCAGTGGTAAAACAACAATATCTTAGAATCAGAATATTTTTTAGCTGCCCTGACAAATGTTGAAGACTGTTAACATTTATAAGAAATCCATCCTCTTTCCTGCCATGTTTACTTCATTGATTGAGATACATTCATAAGATATAATGTACATGTGTGTGAGCTAGTCTGTAAAGGTTGATGAAGTATTTAAGTTTTAGTACTCTGACATAAATAACATAGTTGTTACCCTAAATTTAGTGCAAGTTTGGCACTTTCCTTTTACATAGTGCTCAACAAAGTAAGGCAATTTTGCAGGTCACAGAGATCTTAAAATGACTAGACTGATTTAGATATAGCGGGAAGCAGTAAAACAATAGTCAGCATAAATAAACTACAGTCAAACCTGCTATAAAGGTCAAATCTATCAAGCAAAACCTGTCTTATCAGGTCACCCTGTTCTTCTCCCATTGTAGTAATATCTGTGTAACTTGAACCTCAATTTAAAGGTCACCTCTCTTGTAAAGTCAGTTTTTCTTGTTCCCAAGGGTGACCTTTATATACAGGTTTGATTGTAATGTTTTTGTTGTGTAAGATATTGCCAAGATTGATCGCATCTAAGCCTTTTTAGCAAAATTCACTTGCAGGAATGAATCGCGTTCTGGTTCATTACCTGAAGCACTTACTGGCTTAAATAACCTGTGGTTTCCAATATCCAAAACTATAGCAGTAAGTCTGTATAGAAGTGAGTTTGGGTCGGTAACTGATGTATTGCAACAAGTTTTGTAAAATGAATGTAACTTTGAGAGAGGTGGAAATAAAGTCTTGTGGTGAATACCGAGAGGTTGCTTCATGAATGAAATGAGCCCATCAACGGAAATGTCACGCAAATTAGGGGCATTGTAATGCCTATGTCCATGACTTAGTGAACGAAGTTGCTTCAATTTAAAATATTCATCACATTGACAGAACTTAATTCTGGACTATACAGGTTACCTACACTTTTGATGTTGTCAATGGAACCGTATGGTATTGCAGTTCCAACTTCTTTGATGCAGTATTCTTCTCGTTGTAATCGTATGGTGTACTCAGGGTTGAGTTATTGGTATGGTGATATTTTTTTCAAGAATTCTGACCTTCATGTTAACAACAGAGAGGTAAGGTTGGTTGAAGAGTGTATAGACATGCCGACTTTTGTTGTCTTTGATATCGTAGCGATGCCCACACATTCTTTTAATTTATTCAGAATGATTCAAAAACAAAATTGTTTTTCCGAATGCACATAAAAATGTAGCAAAATAGCCATAAATTTTGCGGGGAAAAGTAATAATCATTCAGTCTCTCAATTAATTTGAAATACAAACATCATGACATGTCAAAGAAATGTAATATGACAATAACTTCATTTAAATGTCCACTTTCTACAAAGCTTTCTTCCCTAAAATCTGATAAATATTATGAAATATGTGCAAACTTCCAGTTAAAACGAAGGAAAAACAATTGTGTGAAAAAAATTTCATTCTATACACTTACAAAGACGCATTTCAAGCTGACGTCAAATTTGAGAACCTGTACTGGCTGACTACCAGATCTTTCCAGGAAACCAATCTCGCCTTCAAGAATTTTTACAAAGCCTTTTGAAATATTCTGTGGACCTTTGTGATTTCTTAGAAGTATATAGAGTTACAATTTACAAATACTGTTCAAATCCTTCATTCCAAAGGAGAATCCTATGTGGTGTGAGTGAGAACCTGGCAGGATAGGGTAGTGAGCCAATAAAATTCTTGATAAAAGGTATCACTGTTTGTTTAGACCACTTCACTACGTGATAATTTGCGTCACACAAGTTTTGAGAAGAAAGAAGAAACGGTTTTTCAAGTTCTGCTGTATTGCATACAGCTGATGAAGACAAATTCACAAGAAATGTGACATTAAATTGGTCACAACATGACTTATAATCTTAATGAGGTCAATGGTACAAAAAAGGTACACATTTTGAGGAAAGATGAATTCTGCAAGCATATTATTTCATGAACTGTCAAACTATATTTTGTGAATATAAACAGAGTGTCGTGATTCTATGAAATCCAAATGTATAGAAGTTACTCCGCACATGATTCTGACAATTTTTTCCTACTTTAATAAATAAACTTTGTTCATTAGTATGTATTTAGATTTCTCCTCGACCAATGATAAAATGAATGATTAAAATCTCATTTACAAATGATAAATTCAATTATCTTTAAGTAATTAAAATCATCCACGAAAAATTATGTTTGCTTTTCAAAGAAATATGCAGACATATATTAAGCACAAGACAGCAGCATAACAATATTTAACATAAATTTCTGATTAAACATATTAATTTCTGGAGCAATTTACAAGCGGTAACGAGCGTATACATTTAATGTACTTAATTTTTAAACCCGGTTGAACATGAAATGTATGAAAATAATAAATTAAAACCATTTAATAAATTGAAACCTAAAAATAAAGATTTAATTATACTTTGTTCTTTGTAACTTACTTAACTTTGTAATGTTAAGTTTTGATTCATTAATTATTAAATATGCGAAAAGGTTAGTTAAGCACTTTCATAGAAACATCAGTCACAACTCTGTTGACTAGCTAGCCATCTGAAAACTTTGACAGCAGCACCAACTTAAACAAAGTATTTGAGATCACAATTGAAACTTGATAGAATTTTATTACGAATAGTTGTGGCTCTCCAGCCTGAGATCGACTAAAATATCAATAATCCTCACCATCAATGTGCACTTGTACCATAGTCTGTTATCACAATATAAAAGTCAACTGTTAGCTAGCGATAGGACAGGACACTGCAAATTAATTCTGATTGTGGAATTGGGCTTTCTCACAGTTCAACCAAATAAGACCCAAGAAAACATTTGTTAATGACAATATTGTTAACGCTAAAACGAAGTCTCTGGGCAGTGCCATGAATAGTGATCCTGCAACCAGTAATAATTATACACAGGGTTTCTATTTGCTTCCATTGGTTACAACTATTTAAATGGTAAAATTTTAATTGAAATTGTAATGTTTGGTTGAGAAAGTTTTCAATAACCTGATTTAAAATTGTCTCTTCAATGATAAGCCAAGAAACTTCACATAACATTTTTGAACTTTCCTTATAAACGATCTGCTCTCAAATGGTTAGATTGAGCTGATGTAGAACCATAAAATTGTTATACTAGCAACCAATTTTCTGATACAACTTGTAATCTGGCAACACCTCAGTTTTACTAAGTGAGTGGTAATTCAAAGCATATTCTTGTGTGTACAAGTGATTTTTTTCACAAGAATTGACAAGGATAATTTATTACAACTGCACAACTCCTTTTTCCTAGTAAATTAAATTCAACTGCAATTAAAAAAATATTAACAAAATCTGACTAACCAGGCATAAATCCAAGCAATGTTTGAATAGTTTTTAACATTCGTTTCTCGTGTAGAACATTATTCATAAATAAGTATAGTATTTACATTGTATCAGTCTGCGAAGATTTCAATTTGAAATAAAAGGACCAAATCCTTATGCCGGTAGATGACGACCATTTTACTGTGTCTTGTACTTTTTAAAGCAAATTAACGAAAATGATTTCAAATAGTTTCATCGATGATTTAACTTAACTGATTTATAAATTATGATAAATGTGGATTGATACTGTAATTGTTTATTTCACATTCAGAATTTTTTACTGAATGCCCAATGTCCACGTACTTCTCAATTCTAAATTTAATGTGAAGTGATTTGATGGAAACTTGTTCACTTCAACATATCGAAAGTTTCACTACTGCACACAGCTATGCTTCAAATATATCCAATGTTCCTGAGATGCTGAATCTACCAGGAAATGAAATGTCAACTTAATTTCATCATCTATATTGTGTAAAACTCAGTAAGCCTTCCCGATAAAGCATTTCAAAAGTACCACAAGAATCAAAATTGCATTCTAACACCAACAAAATCTATAGGAAAGCTTACAAGAATAACAGTGATAAAAGTAATAAATAGATAAATTATTCCAAGTGGAACAAGCACAGAGCAGATCATAATAACATAACAAACAAGACATAACAAGTAAATGAAAATATATTCATCTGTTTTAAGTATGCTCCACCCTAAGAACCATGCAAGAGCCAGCAACAAGAACAAATATGCTGAAGCCACACCTATACAGTAGTCAGTTTCTCATCATACATGTACTTTTAATAATCTGTTGTTCTTTACTCGAGTCTGTTCTCCTTAAATCTTTCCTTATTTATTTGTTTTAAGTTTTTAAAATTAAAGAACCGTCAGAGAAGAACTATCTGCATACATACAAGACTAATAACTGCTGTGTCACAACGCATGACCACTGCAGTCATATTGAACAAAAACTGATACTAAAAATTGTTCACAAGACCCCAACCTAATAAATTTTTAGCATGACTAACAAATATTTAATACAAATAGTTGCACGGTTAGATGAGTAAATGTAAGAATATAAATATTCAGCAAAAATTTACTACTCTGTAAAGTAATTATTGCTACAAAATTCTGGGATCAAACCCTACTTGACTGAAAGAACGTCAATTCTAATTTTTGCACAAAATAAACATATTTAACATTTTTGGAACGACATCCATTGAAAGTTCTGTCATAAGCACTAATTTGGCTTGAGAAAAATGTTAAATATCGGCAATAGAAAACCAAAGGAAAATGTTCAGAAAGGAAGAATCCGTAGATAAGGCAAAATGGGGAAGGCAGAAACGAAAAAAAAAACAAAAAAAAAAAACAACTACGACAATGACAAGAAGACAATATAAAACTTACGAAAGAAGTAAACAGAAGAGAAGGAAAATGTGTGTGTGAATCAATGTGAATCCCCACAAAAACCGGGAGTGACATCAGATACTCTAGAAGGGTAAGCATATCTAGCTCCGTCGACGGCACCCGTCACATTGTAAGTGGGAATGTCCGGGCAGAAGTCCATTCGGTTGAGTGTCAAACCAGTTAGACGAGATAAAGACTAAATAAAAATGTCAAGTGTCATTTGTGAGATCGGAACATCGTAACGATCTATCAAACCATGATGTCGCCCATAGAATTTCTGTGGTGTTGATATTAATAAAGGCTGAACATAACCCTGGCTAAGTTGCTTCTGTGACAGCAATTTCGCTTCGTTTAGAAAGTTACTGCACACATAACATGCACTTGAGCAGCGAATTAACTTTGAAATGTATGCACCATACGCTGGAGACGTAGGTATATTGCTACTAAGAAAAGGAAAATTCACAATTGGAAAGTCAAAATCATAACATTTGTCGTACAGCTTAAATTTCAATCGTCCGTTGTCAATATGTAAATATAAATTAAGGTATGAAGCAGAGGAAGATGTTTCCGTGGTCTCTTTAATTTCAAGCTCGTTTGGGGTATATAAGATGTAAGTAGTCCTTAAAGTTCGGATTATTAATAGACAGTACATCATCTGTATAACGAAAGCTGAAATTAAAGGACTGGGCTAATTTCTTCTCTTGTTAGCTCTTGTAAGAACTTTGCTTCATACGAATGCAGAAACAGATCAGCCAACAGTGGCGCACAGTTTCTCCCCATAGGAATTCAAACCGTCTGTTGAAGAACATGTCCTCCAAATATATTGTCGATTAAAAAATTCCAGCATTCTAACAACATCAGTCTCGGAGTATTTTTGTTTGGTAGAATCAGTGTGGTTCTTGACAAAGTAAGCCTTTTCTTTTCCTACAACTAAGTAGGTGTACCATTTCTCGCCTTTTTTTTTAGTTCAGAAGCATTAGTGGATAAGATCACGGATGGCGGATTTTAGTTAGCATGAGGTATAAACACTCTCAAACTTCATTATTGTAAAATTTAACTAAAAGTTCAGAAATATATAACAAACTAACAACAATAAAAGCATTATGAAAGCGCTTTGTACGCACTAAAATTGATATCTGTGATTTGAATAAGAAGTGTAAATCTGAAGACATTCTCCATTATAACATCAGTAAGAAGGGTGACTATTCTGTACATGAAAAATAGTTACTTCATGACAAAATGATAGCATCAATGCTAGCAGAAACAAAAGAAAAGTTGTATTCCAGTTTTATGGCTCAATTCGATTTTCTTTTAAAAGACTTGTATATTCGTTGTTTACAATTACGAGTATTTCTAAGAATCAGGCATTTGGTGATTCATGGTAGGAAAAAACTCAAAAAAGATATTTGTAGTAGTAACATACCTTCTGCCCCTGCATACGGTGTATATGTATCTCAGTTGATACGATAAGCTAGAGCATTCTTTCTGTATGAGGACTTCACTAGCAGAAGCATACTACTAACCAAAAAACTACTACTCCAAGGATATGAGTAAGAACGATTGAAACACTTCACGAGTTCTATGGTCGCCATTACGAGATGGTTGACCATTATAATGTAACCATATCGCAACTTGCTTTAGATCTCTTTACATTTTGCTAGTTCTAGCATTTCGTCGTCTCATCTTACCCACCAGATTTGACTTATTCCTGGCAATGACTTTTATTTATTGTACATAAGTTTTTCGTATGACGGGTGATGCATGCATAGCAGGAGACGCTTACCCTGTCGACGCACCACGTCTCACTCCTCATGGAGTTCATGCGATCACTTCTAATTGTTTCTCAATATTGTGTATTCCAATTAATTTATGAATCTGGAATTTCGGTATACTACGCTTCCTTGTACTATCAGACGTAATGGGGAAGGAAAACCTTGACAGTCATTCAACTGACCTAATGAAGCACCCAACTTTGGGTAGGTGTCTGGATACCTTATCAAAAGAAGCAGAGCTAGCTAGAATCTAACATACTACAAAAGGGTTTTGCATATAGTATTGAGTCATCCACCTGAACCACACGGCCATACAGGCCCCAAGAATGAACCATCAACCATTTTTCATCTTGGTTTGATATTTGCATTTTTATTGAAAAATAATAGTCGTGATAATCAAAATAACAACATTTTATTTTGCAATATTTTCAAGGTGTTTTTTTACAAACAATAAATTAAGATAACAATTACAAGACTAGTAATAACAACTTCTAATATCATACATGATATATTTGGCAACACAAGTAAAATAACAGCACTTTCTGGCAATAACAAATGCATTTTCAAAAATATAGAGCATTAACAAGCACATATTCTTTGAAACACTTTGCACAAACTTTTGAGCTACATCACCACTTTTACATCATATCACGTTTGTTTGAAATGCAAATTTAGGTTTAAAACATATAAAAATACCTGCAACAAGAAATAAAAATAAAAATAACTAAAAACAATATAAATAAATTATTTATGCTTAAAATGAAAATAGTTTAAAAAACTGACATTCTTAAAAATATGAAATACGTTGTTAAGAGACTAACAGCGGCATGTTCTATTTATAGTCACATGGAGGAACAAAATTTTTGTAAGGATATATTTGAATATCAGACAGAAGTATACGACTTCATTTAAACATAAAATGGTTGGCGAACGGCATAATTGAACTTAACACCAAAGTACTAACAAACTTTGTTTTCACCTTCACAACTTTTTGTTCACTATAACATGGTAATACATAGAAATTTAAATGGCTTTATAACAACATTAGTAATCACTTTCTAATGACGGTAATATGTTAAATATGAAAAGGATTTGTGGAATAAATGTAAAAAATAAAATATTTTATCACAACCTTTGCGACGCTTTGAAAAATAAATACTTGAGCATTTTTTGCACCTTTGGAACATTTCTTTCCAATTCATTCTACCTCAGACAAAAATCTCGTACAAACATTTCACTCTGTCATACACAGCTTCATGCATACACTACTACTCAGTTTAATGTACATGTTCAAATAATTTCGTCCATGCTTTTGCTGAACACATTGTGGGTTTTAATGTCTGTCAAAATATTCCTGTTAAGACAATCTGTAAACGACATCCTTGGTCTAACGTGGCATCATCTGTCTTGGTGGATTCTCCTGTGTGTAGGGAAAGTCCCCGATACAGCTGTTTTGGTATTTTAGAGGAAGAGATTATTGAACGTCTCGGCATATTAACCTCACACTGATGAACGATCCCTCAGTACAGCACGCACAGGAACTCCATTCTTTGGCATTATCGTTGCACCTTCCTCACATACCATTGGGATATCAAGTTTTTTGGACGGAACAAAAGAATATTTTTTGAACAATTTTACAACTGCCATTTTGCCTTCAAGTTGCGCAAGACGAAGGCCCACGCAAGTTCGAGGTCCTCCACCAAAAGGTAGCCATGACATTGGATGACGATTTTTTCTTGCCTCTGCAGTGAATCTGTAATTGATAAACATATTGTTAATATAAAAACAGAAAAATAACAATGACATTTATTATTAATGCGTATAAAAAGGAAATCGCGTTTCCCTAAAACGCGAATTTTAAAGACCATTTTGCTAATGTTTACGAATGCATAGCATTACCATAAATAATCAAATCTGAAGCCGACTAAAAGTAAAATACTATGCCTTCTTGAACATTTGCTAGAGGTACAAGGATTAAAAGGGACGACCATTTGATTTTCTGAAATGGAGCTTGGAAGATTTGTGTGGATCAAATTATTTATTTTCAACTGTTTTGCTGTAAAATTACTTTTATTCAAAGAAGCCGAAGAGAATTTATTTATTTCCATATAAGCCATGATCTAAGTGCGGATGGGGGGGATTGAAGCCAAGGAATAAATTTTACTTCAGTGCGGGGATCGAACATTCATGAAAATCAG
>JAOXYJ010000034.1:2398846-2413158 GCA_028566555.1 Lithophaga nigra
CGTCCCCTGAACATTTAAAACGGCTCGAATGCACAAATGATTTTTGTTACATATTTCAAATTTCTTTCATTCTTTTTTCGCAAATATAAGTAAATAAAGAATGTAAACTTAAAAATTTATAACTTGGAATATTTAATGAGATTGAAATTGTATATACAATACTACCGTATATGCAGTCCCCAGCAGTTCGGTGAAAACAATTGATCAACATTCAAGTGGTATTTTTATTTATTTGAATAATGAAAGTAAAGGTCAACTAATGGCTCAGAACAGCGAGATAAGTGTAAAGATCCCCTACGTTGCTATTTTCTTCCAATGTATCTCGCATAGTAAGGTCATTGTTAAACCGCCAAACTAACTATTGTAAATTAAAACGAAATTAAATACAATAATCTATTGTCTTCTTCGTGGGAGGCTATTATACTACCGTGTCTCTATCTATTTTTATGTTTTTATTTGGTTTTATTGATTATACTCGTAAAGAATTACAATAATATACTAGCTTTACCTCGATCATTTAGATTAAATACGAAATTTTGCACCTGATTTGTCTTTAAACAAAAATGATTTTTTGTAGCCTGTGTTGCAAATCTGTCGACGCTGCATTCATGTTTGTTCTACTTTTGTCTATTTTAAAAATTTTTTTTCAAAATGTCAGTTTAAGACAAATATTGCATCGAATTCATGTCTTGTATGTACATTGTTCACATTCACATTCACTACAACTTATTTGTCCTTTTGTCAAAGACCACTACAAGAAATGATTATTACCTTTCTGGTATAAATTGTTCAGGATTTTCTCCCCAGATTTTAGGATCGTAGTGAATCTCCCAAACGTTTGCCTGCACAATCATTCCTTGAGGAATATCCATGCCTTGTACTTTTGAAGGTTCCATGCACTGTCTTGCAACAACACTGCAAAATTTTAAAACGTCATAAATAGAAAAATAATTACATTTTATTTCAAATGTATCAATGATTCCCAAAATAAGTTTATAAATGATGAATAAGGTGATTAAGTACTAGTGTTTCATTTACATTTTTTTTTATTTTGGCAATCCTATATCACTTGAACGTTATCCACTATAAAAAAACAATTAAGTGAAGAAATAATAGAAATGGCATTTGAGAGTTATTGTCATAATACAAAACCCCAAAGTTGTGTTATTTGCAGAAATACATCAAGATGCATTCCCTCGGTTTCAGTTGTCAAATTCCAGGGGTAGCTTTTCCTGTTTTGAACCTGTTCCTTGGCACTATTGCTTAATTTTGCATCGTACAAAATTCTACGAAAAATTGTAATAAATAACTATACAACTAGATTATTCAATGGACACTCACGTGCTTGCTAATGGGAATTTTCTCAGCGTTTCACAAAAAATCATGTCTAAGTATTCCATTTTGATAATCGAATGGTAGTCTGGTTGGTCGACCTGAAAATATCATGCAATAAGTATTAAGAAATGAACAAAAAGAAGACATATATCTCTGCCCAAAATTTACTAGGAAAAATGTATGATTGTCTGTAGAACCGAATGAATTGGACTATACTATCAGAATCATTATTGAAGAGCAAAATATGAGGATTTCTATATAGAACTGTTTACTGTTTTACTTCAAATATAAGACCTGACATGGATGCTGGAGATTGGACTGTCGTCAAATAGGCAATGTACGTCTGAGGTTCGGACTGGTTTTCATTTGTGAAGAATTAAAAGAGGTAAACTACAATGCTTACATCATCAGGAAAATGTTCATCAATTTCTTCTTGCAATTTCTTTTGTACTTCAGGATTGACTGCCATTTCGTACATGATATAGGCCAGGGTTGTACTTGTAGTTTCATAACCAGCTAGTAGAAACAAGAGACACATGGCAGAAAGTTCCTGAAATATAATCATAACCAATGAAAATGGCTGAGTTTCGCTGATTATGTTTATAAAATATCAACGTACAAGTAGAAAAATATATCTACCGAATGGTAAGTTATACTTGTTATTCGTTTACTTCATCACTTAACAAATTTTTATGATTTACTATTTTAACGTGATATACTTTGTGTTACCTGTGTCTGCCTATTATTTGAAGTGTAATAGTAATTAAATATTAACAGTTGTGCTTTTATTTTATGTTATCATGTATCTGTTCATCCATGAATATAATATTGGATTTTGAAATTTTATATTTCTGTCTTTTATTTGTCAGTTCGATGTTTTACAAGTATTATGTATAGATTAAAATTCATTTCCAATGAAATACATACGTCATTTGTTAGAAATCTCTTCTTCACAACATTGTCATTTATATCGACGTCACTTTCCTTGGATTTCATTGCCTGTGGGTCAAATTCTGACGTCACCATAAGCTGTAATAAGTCTACCCTAGTAGTCTGTAATTAATATTGATTAGTGTTAAATGTTGTTTAAATGAAGACATTTTTTTAAGTTACATAAACGTAAAATAAACACTTACTCCTACACTTGTAAATCAATGCATTGATACCAGTATCTCACGTAAAACAAAATGCTACAAGCTTTATCTCTTAGTTAAATAATTATATGTAAGTTTTGTTATTCATTGGAAAATTGATGCATACAATAAATATTTTCTAACATAAATGAAGTCAACTTAATATTACCGTAAACCTATTTTCTATACTTAGAAACGAAGAAAAAACACCGGAAACGCCTACACTCCATAACGGACATGCTGTAGCTATTCTAAGTTTTGGTGAAGACAGGTTTATTATCTTGTTATTCTGTTTCATGATCGTTTGTAATGTTCGTAAAACGTTATTGAAACATCCAGCAATATATTTGTATTAGGCAGGCACAACTGAATTATCATAAAAACTTCGTCGAAAGAAAACTTAAATTTTAACAAAAATATATGCAATGCCATATTTTTCAAAACTTTAATTTAAATTCTCTTCATTTTTCCAAAAATTGATGTTCAGTCAATTAGACAACTTTTCGACACACGGAAATATAAAATTGGGATCCAGGACTTTATATATCAAATGTATAAGGGTAGATGATGATAAAATGGAGACTTCTAATTGGTTTTGGGCAATTTATTGTTTCTTTGATACATTTTTGTTCTGAAATTCCATAACACTCAATCCAACACATGAATAAAGGAAACATGTCTTGCATAGAATCGATAGTATGTTACCTTCTTCATTTTTCTTTCCTGAACAATGCGTGCCATGTTATCTTCCAACCAGAATACTGGATTGAAGGAAATGTATCGCATTATGTTGTAAATAGATATCCATAGAGCGTGGAATGTTGGGAATACAACTGAAAAGAGAATTCTTATGTTAAAAAGCTTATATACAATATACCTGGCATTCTGTGGTGATAAATGTGAAAGCATGATATAAAATGTAAGTTAGTTCTTGAAATCTCTGTGTATTTCAGATTGTCAGCTAAATAAAACAGATTTTGTGTATTTATTTTAAGCAACAAGATATACCATTTCATTATGCATCAATAGAATAGAGTTTCAAGAATAATTTGAAATCAGGCTGATTGGTCCAATCCGTCACAGCTTGGCAATCAAATTCTGTTACTGATCTTATACTTGTAGAAAAAAAATGAACAATGGAAATATTCTTTTTAATATATATTTAAAAGTATATACAAATGTAAAAGTATGCTTACATCCCAGCATAAAGAGAATAGGTCTTTTAGTTGTATCTTTGATAACATTCCGACAATTCTGTAAACATTGATTATCCTGACTTGTAAGAGACTCAGATTTCAGACCAAATCCACAGTCGGCGATAGTGTCTAACGTAAGTCTCTGAAATAGTCTGTAATGAAAAGTAAAAGAAAATAGAATGTTATATTTTAAGAACAAAATCAGCAAATCTAGGACTGAAAGGCAGAGTCTAATGCAGAAAAGATAAATTATTCTTAAGACTGTCAAATGTTCTCTTATGTTATGCAAAACAAATAAAATGAATTATTCTAAAGACCTATTACATTATGCAAAGCAAATATGTATAAATCTTGATCTCAGTTGAAAATATCGAATATTAAGGTTTCTTTTTACAAACCATAAAGACTTCACAAGATGAAGTACTTACTCATACATGTCAAAATCTTGTTTGTCAGTACGTTTTCCTTCTACAATATCCATCAGTTCATTAATTCTTTTGTTAATCGTAGGCATCATCTGAAATATGAAATCAAACATTTTGTCCATTTCTGTCTTATAAAAAGCAAGTTAATGTGTTTTAAATGACTTCGAACAACACTATCTGTTCATCTTATGTCACTATAGACGTTTTGAAATGTCATTGTGCTTTAACTTCTTTCTTATCCGAAAAGATTTTTTTCTGTCACAACTTGTGCCATAAATGCGCTAGTTATATCTTGATATCTCTTCATTATAATTTAAAGTTGAAAATCTATGTTGTATGAAAGCGATATTCATATCTTGGTATCTATTTTATTCAATAGAAATTGAAAATCTATCAATGGTAAAAATGGCTTAATTTTCTTAAAGATGATAAGGTCATCTTTCTATTCTATCTAACTATCCGACACTAGATAAATTGAAGAAATATTCAAAAAAACTTACATCCTTCATCTTTGATGTACTAAATGCTGGGTTAACAATAGATCGTAGACGTCGCCATCTTTCGCCACGTGCAAAAAACATATGAACATTTTCATCCTGGTCTGGATCAACTTGAACTGGGTAAACCTGTAACAGGTCAGAATGTTTTGGTTAATACGACCTACACCTATTTACCTAAATATTACGTTCGGTAAGGTTTCAACCTGACCAAATGGTTGAAAGCATGTAAAATTCAGTTTTAGCAAGCCTTTACCAAAGCTTCATTAATAATCTGTCAAAGCATCCAGACCTTATGAGTAGAAATTGGTACTTTTATCATTTTATTTATTTTTATTCCCATTTTTGCCAGTGAAATGGTGTGCATTTGAAGAATTCCTAACAAAGTAAACAGTTAATTTTGATAGGTGGAAAAAACAAAAATTCAGTAACCAAATAACACGACAAAAAACCGACAACTGGCTACTGACAATTATTTTCTTACCTTCCGTGCATGAAAATTTTTGAATTGTTTCACAAACACTTCATGTAAAAAATCCAAATCAGAAGAAACAATCACTGGTGTTGGTCCCTCAAAGTAGCTGCAAGCAAGAAAAAAAATATATTATTGAATGATGCATGAAGCGCTTTACCCACATTATGAAGTAATAGTCCATGATTAATATGACTGAAGACTATATATGGATCTTGACTATGATGTTTTTTTATAATATTACAAATTGGGATTTTTTCTCTAGATAGCAAAAATATCGAACTTTATTTGATTTAATAAATCTTATATGAAGTGTACTAAGAATGCTTTTGTTCCGCTTACTCTTCTTTCCGTTTTAATTTCCTTGTTTCAAAAGATCTCGGTTGCTGTATTTGGTATACCTTACGTACATCACTGATCATGCTGGTTAACCTGACCATTTCACTTTCAAATAATGTATAGTGCATTGGAAAAATAATTATATCTTTAAATGGAGTTAATTTAAGTATCGTAATATAATGATTACCTACCCGTAAGTTTTGCCATACATCTTACACCAATTTTGGAATGCTATATACAAGGGCTGAAATTAAAATAAATGGTACATTAAGTTGATCAGTGTTAAAAACCTTTAAACTGTTATATATGTGTGCAATAGAGATGTAATCTTTGGTAGACATAGACTTTAAAAATGTATGAAATAGATTCGTTATCCACGTAATTGTTTATTTAAATAGGAGCAACACAAACTCTAAATGGGTATAATTTTAGTTATTGTCTAAATAGTAATATCCAGAATTCTTTTTAAAAAATGTTTTATTATGTTAAGTATGGTGACTGAAAATAGGTTAGATGAAGCTTTGCCGAGATAAATAACGGGCGAAATTTCACTATCGAATAATAGTGTTAGCATAATTTTGAAATATTTGATGGTTTCAGACATTAAAATATCTTACTTTAGTGTTTTCTGTTGCACTCAGTGCTTCAGTCATAATACGTTACAGATCAATGATTTATGAGAAATCACACTGAAAATGTTTCACAAATAGGATTTTCTACCTAATTTTGTCACTTATTCTTAAGATGTATAGCCATTAGGTCATAATGTGAAATATATAAACATTTAACACATAAACATCTCAAAGACAGTATAAGTTTTAGTACTTTTTAAGGATATTTCAATATGGATGTGATATGGTTCTCCCGCTGGTAACATTTCTATTTTAACAATAAGCTAACAATAATGCTCACTATTTTAGGCTAATACGACGGAAGTTTACTCATCAATAGAAAATGTATTTCAGTACTTACATGAATTTCTAATTTGAAGTTTCCTTATAAAAGTCATAGCTTACTGATTTACGCCCTACTATACTTTGCCCTTTTATTTCTCTCACTTTTTGCAGTAAATTTAGAAATTAAGCGTCAAAATGTATCTCATTAAGCAGCAATAAAGCGGTGCGGTATATTTAAAGTTGATAAATAAAACGAGGATAATAAATGGAGTTATACATTTGTTCCGGATTTCCTATTTCGATGTTTGTTGAATGCTCAATTACGCGTTTCAAATATAATTATATATCATATCACGTAAGTGCTTCCGTATTTTAACCAATTAAGGTTCTCTTGTTAACTGTTAATTAAATGAAATTGCCTAAGAATTTTTTAAATATGTATACAGCTGCATTGTTGGTGATCCTAGGAATCACAGATACTCAGCTTTATTTTTAGAGGGTCAAAATAATGCCGAGTCACTTTTTTTATTAAGTGTGTAGATAGAAATCGACAATATTTAATATGGGAATTTATTAACTCTATTATAGGTCCTGGATATAAATTTCAAAATTGATTGATTTGAACTAAAATCGTGCAGGGCAAATTAAATAAATAATTTAGGATATATGATGATATCCTAATGTTTAAAGATGTTACAATAGTAAGTTCTAGTCATATATGGTAACAGAATTAGTGCATTTTCTCTTGTCTATGTTAACCATGTTTGTTTTATGATGGTTTTTTTTCACTTAATGAAATATCAGAAAATTTGATCTATGCATTGCTTGATTTTATTTTAGTATAATCTGATCAAACCTTAAATAGCCACTCGTTATTTTACAACAGTATATTTTTTTCGTTAATTCTGCATCATTTCAATATCAAAAAGTCATGTATACTTACCCTTCGTAAAAAGTACAAAAGATTTCCAAATAGAAAATTAGGCTCTGGACCCGGCAATCCCATTTCCTTAAAAATTCTCATTTGTCTCCGTCTTTGTCTAAAAATAATGAATAATACTGTTTACAATTATTTCAACAACTTTAGTTATGGAAGTTTTCTTTTTCCGTCGGACGATACTCTTAAAGCTGTTTACGTCAACGGAAAAGTGACAATCTCTATATCCTATATACTTTTACTAGTATTGTACTGTACCGGAGGGAAATGTTATCTTGACCTCAGTAGTTTCTTCGACTAATAAAAGTACATAGTTAAGGTTTTGTAGTGTATATTGCATAACAGTTATTCGGAGTAAGAATTTTGGAAACTTCGACTTTCAGAGTAAATTATTTCAATGCAGAGAGATAACCACAACAATTTAAAGCTAGTTCAACAAAGGCCCACCAAAGTTCTTTTGAATTCTTCCTACATACAGAGGATAAATACGGGTTAGGTAATTAGTTGACCCAATACCAATAACAATACATATTAAACTTGTGATAAAATAACGAAGTACGATTTCAGGGTTCTGGCCTAAACTGTTTCTAGAATAATGAACCAAAACTGGACCATTTCAAAAAGCGAAGATAATTACTGTAATGTAAGGAATCCTTGACCTTGTAAAGGAGTGAAATAGGGTATACTCGAAATATCCAGTGCAGTGATCGTCCGATTTCAGTTCCCGCCCAGGTGCAATAGCAGACACATTTCTTTTGAATGTTGTACCTGCATCATATTTCAAGTTGTTGATACAGTTTTATGAGGTGGAACAGGTATTTAGGATCCGAATTAACGCAATTTTGTTGTTAATAATATTTTCATATATTAGCATATTTTGTCGGTTTGAAACCTTTATAACCGTGGATTTGTGATTTTAAGACCTATTGACCGTGCTGTGTGTATTATCGCTATTAACCGGTGTAGTATAACTACTGACCACTGTATTTTCACTAAATGTGCGTCCTCAATATTTTTTTTGAAAGCACATAACAATAAAACACAAATTCTTGCTGATAATGAAAACTTCAGTATCTATAATGCATTCGTTTAAAACCCAGTAATTGTGATATGAAACTAAGCTATGGTTAAATGCATCAATTAATGAGCATTCTTTCAAGTACTGAAGCATCTAATGAAAGTTATGTATCTGATTTAAATTTTTAAAAATAATAAAAAAAAAACATTGACAGGATTATAAGCTTTTAGTTATTTTTCTTCAAAATTTATCAATGAATAACAGATAACAAGATAATCAATGAACGTTTCGAGTTAACGTTGCAAATGATCGCAGTTCAATATACTATTACAAAACACGTGGTTTTAGATATCAAAACAGTAAATATAAACTTACCTGTAAAATACCAACAAACAAATAATCACAATCGCTAAGAGAAGTTCTGTTATCATTATACTGTTCTGTGAAAAAATAGAAAAAATATAGTCCTTTTCAAAAATAAGATATATTAATTTTATCAATGAGTTTACGTTAAATGATTTGAACGTTGAAGATTTTTGCTTTAGTATCCCAAATAAATACTTTTCCGCCAATCAGATTATCCACGTATATAAATGCTGGTTTTTAAACAATCAAGAGGAGGGTCTTTCAAGTGTCATGTGTAGGGGTACTATACTGACTGATCAATCGCAGTTAACGTTCTATTGATAGTACAAATGTTATGTTTTTTATCAATGAATGTGTTCATTCATTTACTACAAAATCAATACGACCGTCGGAAGCTCATTACTTATTACAATAGGTAGGCTAGTAAAAATCCGTGGAATTGTTTAAACTTTTTACTGGGTGGCATGATTAAATAGATATTTATAATAAATGATATTTTAATGGTACTTTTATCATAAAGATGCAAAAAATCTCTTACCGTTTTTAAAGTGCTAATATTAGATTGTTCACTTTAAAGTGAGATGTGTTAAATACTAGATTATATAAAATAATTCCGCGATCATTTTAACGTGTTTTAAATGACTGTTTTCGACTGCAGCTCGTTAATGAGTGCCATCAACTATAAAGATCCTGATTGGACAACGTTAGTAATCACAATTCGAACAGAAACCACAAAAACTGATACAGAATAGCACCAACTTCTACAAAATAGATATCTCTGAAAACTTAATAAATTTCTATGAACTTTAAAATTATAAAGATATAACATGTCGTTATAATGCCCTATTTTTTCCTTCGGTATCAGAATGGGTCATCTCAAAATTGTCTGACTGCATATAAATCGAAGATAGAACATTTCATATGTGAAATTTAGTACAATTTTTTCTGTGGTAACTGTTAAATTACTGATAGCATTACACACGTTTCTGGTCATGTAACAAATCAAAGTAAGCATATATGCAAATGGACTTATTGTAACACCGGGAAGCCTCATAGCAGCCGTACTGATAAAATCTGCATACCTAGTTTTTGATAATAGGTGAGGGTAGACATATGGGGTTATTTAATTATTTTACAGATACTTCTGCTTGGGATGAAGGGATTAAGCTAGATATGACTGACTACCTCTGTCTACCCTAGCTTTGTTTTGTATTTGGTTGCGATTTAACTAGTAATGTAGTAAACCGGGAGTTAATGTACCAGTATTAGGATTACGACATGCTAAAACATACGAAATGCAGGTTACGGCTTTCCTGGGGAAAAATGGTTAGAAAGGTTTAAATATTCAGTATCCATCAACATCCAATTACAGAAAAAAAAGGAATCAAAGATTTAAAGAAAAGGCGGGAGGGTCACATACAAATCTAGCCAACAATGGGGCACCATTTTGGGTTGTGTTGGACTGTTGCGATTTAATGTCACTTTCAGGAATTTTTCAGCTATATCTGGACCTCCAGACCTACTAGAGAAGGAAAGCACGGATAATTAACCAGCAGATCCGGTAAAACCCCCAACCTTGGGTAGGTGTCTGGTGTTCCATAACTAATTTTAGCAGTTTCTGTGGGTATTTTAAATACTGTCGTCAGGAAGGAGACTGTCTGGACTACTTGACCCCAAACGGTTCCGCCCGCGATAGATTAATGGATATTCGTTTTAATATGACGACAACGCCGACTGGATTTATTCATATTGAGTTATATAATCATTATTTACATGTAACAAGAACAACTCTTTCCTACAGGATTTTTCTCAGCATCTTTCTCTATTTGGCCTGGAAAAACATATATCAAGTTCTTACTTCTTGTGCCCTGATATTCTGTTGATATGGCAGTTCTATTTTGATTGTCTTCCTACGATATACTTTTTTTTATTCACTTACGTCTTTTCTATATCAATATGTGATGGTGGATAATGTACTTCTCAGAAGTCCTTTCAACGAAAAACTTTTAGTTTTATTGGGCTGTGAACAAATCAAGTGTAATTTTTAACAATCTGATGTTTTATGGTAGTATCGTTGTGGTGGTTTTGTTTTAGGGTAAGGCTAACATATGTCATTAAACGTTTAGAGCAATATGGAGTGAGCCTTCGTCAAGTAATGGGATATTTTTAATGCTAACTGGAGAATAGCTAACCTTAAGGTAAGAATATTCGCTAGTATCTTTAACACTCCGTACATCTCCCCCTTTTTCAGAAAGTCAAAAGCAAAAAAAAAAACAAACAAAAAAAAAAACAGATTACTTACTATCATCATAGACTTTCGAGTTAGTTTATAAGGTTTATATAAAGAGTGGCATAGGTTCCTAGGGCAGCTTAAAAAACTAAAGTGAGCCAGAATCCCACGTAAACGCCGTATTGGAATTATCAAAATGTCTTTAAATGATTGCAGTTAGAGGCAAATGGGCGGGTGTTAGGTGTTCAGCACGGAATAGAAATGCAGTGGGGGAAGACTTACTATTATTACAACGTGTAGTTTTAGATATTGTTTAATCATCAATGTCCAACAGCCCTATTTGTAAAATTATGATATAAAATTAATAGAAATGTAATAAAATGGATCTGCGTAAGAATTGTTACTATCATATTAGATTGTAGGCGGTTAAGTTTACGTTATTACGATTATATGGAGGTTATCCTACAAACTGTTTTACTCCTAGGAAATAGAAGTGTTTAATGAAAGTATTTTCTGTTACTATTCAAAGTATAATCAATTGACTTACTCAATCATCCGTTTTATGATATTGTAAGGTAGTATATTTGTTTGCGGGTGGTTTATAATACTATAATTAAAATTTACATAGCAATTAACACAATTTGGCTGCATATTTGGACACTAAAATCCCAGTATTAATTACTGCTTGTTTAAAAAGCAATGCACACCTACTACCTGTTCAGTTTGATTTATTTATGAGAATAGGAGGCAATTACAGGATAACCGTTTAATAATGCACACCACTTTTTTCAATCACAGACGTGTATGTGAGCGTGTTTGTGCATAATTAATGTGAAGATTTTTTTAAACGAACAAAAAATCAAATGGTACTTCAACCTTTTCCTCGAATTTTGCATTTAAAATTCTTCATTTGAAAAACCGCATATCCAGGATACGTCAGAAATGTTACTTCACAGAACTGATAATTTTACTGTCAAAAAAACATAAATCACCACGTCTTCCATAGATCCTGTATTTCGATATATCCCTTGTATATAAAAATGGCAATTTGATCTGCTGAGCACCGAAAAGCATTGTCAACATCAAAATGATATCTGAACATTATTGTTTTAACTATTTAAAAAACTAAAAAATAAAATGTTTATAACTATTCACAATGCGCCACATGTATTAATATTGTGGTACAAATGCAGAACATTCCGAGAATAGAAGTAGATACAAATCTTCGAAGTTAACCATTCTCTCCTTGTTTTATATTTGTATTTTTAATTGACCACTATAGAGAACCAAGTGTGAAAAGTGCACTGTGACATACACAGTTTCATACATTTGTATTGGTGACAACACAAAGTAGTACAAGTATTGTAGGAAATATAATAAAAAAATCCGGATTTGTCCACTATATGACTAAAATAACACACATTTAGCTCCATTTCTTGCAATAAGACTGAATGAAGTTTACATAGAACTGTTTTATTAGAGGTGCACAGTTCAGACGAAATTAATATTTATAACGTTTTTGGAGTAATTTTTATAATCTTAATTTCATAATCCGGATGATATTACCTTCTGGTTTATATATATATATATAGTGAAATTAGTAATAGAAAGCAAGAAACGAAGTGATATAATGTCACCCTTTCCATAAAAGATATGATAAGAACAGTAAAAATATGACGATGTATTAAAGTATGGTAATATCTACCGGGATGATGATTTCATCCAAGTAGGGGTTTATCTAAGAAACATTTGGTAATGTGAAGGTAACTCTGATTATGCAATTTATTCAGATTTTATAGTGAAAATAAGTAAAATTGAACGTTTAGACGATTTTTTTATTTATTTATACCACATCAGGAAAAATATTTGTGAGTTTTTATTTCTGGGTTTGTAAACGAATGTTAAGATGCAATTCTTAGCTTGTATGTGGCCTAATTATTTTGGTTCTAACGGACAAAAACTAAAGGAAAGAAGTTGGGGAGTTCTCCAAAATTTTGCAGGGTACGCATTTTTAGACTAAAATATATATTTAAAACACCATATCTAAATTAGACCACGAATTCAGAGTACGATAAAAAAAAAAACGTCTAAATTTATCATTGTATTTAGTTAGCAGCAGTATTTGTTACATCTGTCAAGAGGGGATGACTGTATTGTAACAAAGTGAAGCACGACCAAATATTCACGTCCTCTCATAAATCTTTAAAAAAAGGAAAACGATTGAGAAAAGTTCTCAGAATCTAAATGCGGAACAAGCTACCGGAATCCACGAGGACATTACAAGTGATATAATAGCTGCATACATGTAGTAACACTACAGACAAGTACAACTCGAGATTTGTCCTGATAAACAAATAAAGAATATTTTGCTGTAACGATATTAATGACTCACATTTAAATTATCATTCTCGAGAAGCTATATTGTCCTTGAGTATGACGTGTACAAAATCCATGTTAGCAGTATTAAGGAATTTCCATGCTCTGGTCGGCGACAAACGTGTTATAAATTTAAACATTTTTGCCAGCCCCCAAATAACGGCTAAACGCTAGTAATTAGTAGTGAGAATACAGAAGCCCCATCCCTACCCCCGGGAAGGCAGCGAACACTTGCTCCTTTTTAGACCCTTTATGGTTTGTTTGCTTGTTTTGTTTGTGAGCCAATCTTTTGGTTGTTTTGCTTTAAAATACAACTAAAACGTCAAGGCCTCCGACTCATACACAGATGTTCATACAGGTACATATCTTACATCCATATGTGATTTCATGTAATGATCACATAATATTTATATACATTATGTTCTATACGTGTATAATTTGCAAATTTAAGAAAATGTTAGTCTCGCCATATTTGACAATATATGTGACAAATATAGTTCTCCATAGGCCTGTATGAATTATATACAGAATTGCGGAGAAAAAAAAAGTTTATAAAACAAACAAAGGTTTAGTTATGGATTGTCTGGCATTGTCGAACGTTTCAGAGGTTTATTATTATTATTATCTTGCTGTCTAACTTTCATGTTTACTGACATGACACCAAAAATTTGTAAGACAAGTAAGTGAGATTGCGCTCTTTCGCACGTAACCTTTTGAGGATTGTAATGGGATGTACTTGAAAAATAATCTTCATTCTGGAAAAGTACAAAACAATTTAAAACATGTCCACAGGATACTTATTACTGACCAAAAGTTACAATACTGAGGCAATACTGTACTATAATGAATGAGTATTTTTTAATTTAATATTTCGAGTAACGATGCTGAAGAAAAATATATTTCCTAGAATCTAATTGCCGAAAATCTGAGAACCATATGAAATTGAAATATCTGAAAACAAAATAAGAGAGACAAGACCAGCGTACCAAATATCGGCAATAGAATACCGAAGGATCAAGTTCAGAAAGGCATAATCCATAGACAAGGAAAATTGGACACACAGAAACGGAAAAACTAAAAAAGGACAAGAAG